>UXSR01005559.1:31464-54976 GCA_900604375.1 Mesocestoides corti
GATGGACAACACTGAAGATCTAATACACAATTAAACTTGCTCAGTGATGGAAAATTGCATCAGTTCCAGGCCACGCATGGGCTCTCCGTATGATGACATTAGCGAGAAATCGTCATGCCACGGACTTTGGACCACCGTAATGGATCATGAGAAGTAATTCGACGATAATAAAAAAGGCTACATTGTGTAGTTGACTGAACCAGTGCGTCACATTTCGATACTATAAAGCTGCATTTACGAAACACTAAGAGGCCCTAAACTAAGCCCATATCATTGATATCCTTAAAATAATAATCAATATCACACCATCAGGCGCACATTGCCTTTAAAAAAAGTGATTTTTGATGTAGTTGGCGTGAGCCAATTTCAAACTCAGCATATTTGAAATATTGGCCTTCTTTGTTTAAAGTCTCTGATGAATCAGGCGTGGTGGGGCATGTGGGGTCTCGCACGTGGCTTTAAGGTTTTGTTCTGATGCCCTTCGGTATGTTGTGGTTTGATGAGACCAGGGTATCTGCTTTCATGCAGACAATCCTTTGCTAGATAGTATCTGATCATAGTGGTATTAGTTTGGTTTTTTTCTCTTTAGTTCGAAGATAGAACCTCATGGGTTTACATTCGTCTTACACTGCTGCAGCCTTAAGGTAACGGTGATGAAAAAATCTGAGCCAATACGTTGAGCCGTGATTTTCTAATGATAGGCCTGATCATTTACACAATAACTATTGTCTGCTTTCTCTTTTAGCGCCTGATCAGTGGCCTGGAGTAGCAACGGGGGCAGTCCATGCTGGGACACCCATGATGAAATGTGAGTGTGATATCTGTAATTCAGCTCAGCGTTTGGTATCTGGCACAAGTGTTTAACTTGTGTCTCGTACGAACGCAAAATAAATGTTTGACATCGTTTGTGTTTGACTTTCATTCACTTGGTTGTCCAAACCACATCAAGTTTATGTTATGCACAGTTTTTCCCATAATCATATGTCCGCATTCTGTTAAATCGTCTCTTTTGTTTAGGTTCTTGCGCTCTATGGTATCCCCCCTAAGGTACGTATCTGATGAAGTATTATTTTACTGATCATTAACGATGGTCAAGCTCAACAGGCCTGATTGTTTTTCATGTAGTCTTTAGGTTCTTTTTTTTCTAGGTGGAGGCTCTCGCTTCGGCACTTATCTAGCGTGGTTCCTTGTTAATTTTTGCATTCATAAATAAACGTCGGGGCTTATTCATCTTTGTGGTCTTATCTCTTTGGGAATGACTGGCATGTGAGAAATCTCAAGGTTAGTTGTTGGGACGGGCAGTTGCTGCTGGTTTCAGTTAGGGACCAGTCGTGGTCCTCGTCCGTGGGTTAATCGTCAAATGTAGGGCGTCGGCATGGCGTGTTCGGCCTTGCCGTGCGCGCAAACAGGTTTTGGGGCTTCAGCTGATGGTCTGAACTTGGGGTTGTCGCGTCTATCGCATTCTGCGTGGCGTGCGTCCTTTGCTTGTGCTGGATTTCGCTATCATCGGTGCAGCTGCTTCGGTTTCTGATCTCGGGACTCAACCAAGTTGGTGATTTTAAGGCCTCTGATATTGGTCACCGGGGTGATTCATTGGGCTATGTATTTGCTTTCCTGTTTGTGGGAATAACTAAATCGTGTAGGCAGCACATTTTTGAATACTTCGGGTGGCGGCATGCTTTTTTCTAGTTGCATTATAGAAAAACAGGTGAATTGAAGTCAGAAATGTTTAGTGGATATGCCTTCCAGGCTTTTTGGTTAAACGGTGGTATTTTGAAGGGTGATTAAGCGTTAGGAGGGTAACTAGCAAGGGGGCAAATGTATTCACCACAATGATGTAGGTTAGTTGGCATAAAGTATGAAGTGTGAAAGTAATTTCACAATGGCAGGCCCCAATATTCTAAAATAATTTTGTCAAGTTTCAAATATGTGCTTGAGACTTGTTGTAGTGTTATGTGCAAATCGTATGTGCGTTTGAAAGAGGGATCAAGTAAGGATGGTTGCACTCTGGAAAAGTCACGCTTTTAGTCGACAGCTTCTCAGGGGAAGTAAATTAAATTGAAGTGGCCTTTTATGCTGCAAACAAGAAACCCTTCCTTTTAATCATTAATAAATCCAGCATTATAGTGGGACTCATTGTTGGCCGTTATCTCAAAGTGGCAGAGCCATGGCAACGGTCACCACCCGGAAACACTCCAAATTGAATGACGCGTAAAAGACAGTCTTAGCACATTACCCGTTGCAAAAGTGTTTATTTATACAGCATTCCCTCTGTACCAGGTAGTCTAGCTACAGTGACTTAGCGATGTTCAAATATTCTGATTTATGCCAGCTATTCTTAAGTGAACTCTAATTAAATTGTGGCAATCAACATGGGAAATTTTGATGCCGAGAGTACGTGAACACGAATCTAATCGATTAACTTGTCTGTACTTACATGGCGATTTTCGTTCAGTGATCGATATCAAGCTTACCTATGTAAACCACTGCAGTTGCTCATTGAAACCACCACGCCCTACTGTAACAGTAAATCAGTCGAGTTCCTCATGATTTAAGGTCTTCCTTTTACTTTATAGGGCCTTGTCGATCTAGGCATGAGAACCACATGGGGCTTCTTCAAAAGTCGCATTTTGTTAATCAAAAAATTGCGGCTTTTGTGAGTGCACATGGTGCTTGCATTAGTCGTTTACGTAATCACCCTCTCGTAAGATTGTATTCGAGGTCGTGGGATTGATGCAGCATGAATCTAAATAGACTTCCAGATAGTGATCTGGGCGCGAGAGTTTATTCAAATTTATTAGTCAAAGACGCATTTTGCCTCCAGTGAGTTTCACTGGTTCAATTTCGGGGAATCCCACATTCATATATCCATCGAAAAGATTAATCAAATACTATTTATCCAACTTCGTTTGCTCTCATCACATTGGTTTGGTGCTTTGTGGGAATGCGGACATGAGGTAGGTAGCCTTTTCAGCAGGGTTTTGGGTTATTGTGTTTACTAAAAACTAGTGCGATTCTCAGACCGCAGCTAGGCCAAACGACCTACTTTGACAAGGCACAACCAAGAAATAATGAATACCGCAACGTGAGGTGCACTTAATCGATTAATTTCCAACTCGCTCAAGGTCAGTAACATGTTTCCTCGCTGATCGCCACAGGAATATCAAAAACTTACTTTCACTAATGAAACAATGGTATAGTTTTAGGACAGCCAGTTTAGATCTAATTTCGTTTATAGGCACAATAGACGAACATAAATGTTATTCAATAGGACTTTGCCACCCAGAGGTGCACATTAGACTCAACAGATATTCCCTAATTATATGGGGCGAATTTGGTTAATTGGTATAGCCTTTAAAAAAGGAACAAATCCTAATTTGGTAACCAGTGTTGACATGCATTAAAGTCGTTCTAAGGCCTTCAGAAAACAGAAAAAACTAAGTGGTTCCAGTCCATTTTTCCTCCTTGTAAAACAGCTTACTGAATTAGATTAAAATCGAAATCACAAAGTCATCAAATGTATGATTCTAAGGTTTGAAAACCTCATTTAAAGCTCTTATATGGGCTTTTTTGTAGCTTAAATCTTCGGCTTTTTTTCCGTCAGCCACCACATAGGCTTTTCTGATCCCCGGTTCCTGCAACATAAGATGATTCGTTTTTTCCACTCGTGTTCATAAGCTCATTCTTTTGGTTGATCAAATCAGGGATAATAAGTGATAGATAGGAAATGTTGCTCTTCCCATCGGATTTGCACCAATCATTTGCACAAATATTTAAAATAATTCATTTAATCCCTCCCCTATGCTGCCTCGCATATTTGGACTGTTTTGGAAGCCGACTAAAGGCAATCAATAATCTATTCGTCATTACAATCCGCGCCAAAATTGTGGCGAAATTGAGTAACAAGAAACAATCGATTCTCACTGTTTTCAGTATTCAACGAAGTTGCCTTATTCATGAACTCTAATCCGTAAAACGAATAACGCCTAGAATTAGCAGATGGCAGGCAGTGGCAGAGAATTAGTTTCATTAATCGCTCCACACATTAAAAGGCCGTGCCATTTGTACGCTCGCATGAATCGAATTAAACAATTCTGCGAGTCCATTACCCCGGGGCTGCGACATTTTGCTAATTTACATAAAGCTCTGGACCATTAAATGGGATAGCACGTAGTAGACGCAATCCACTCTAACTTCCTACTGTAAATCGCACTCACTTCTTAACAAATGTTTGAACTTTCCCATTACAAGGAGTCATCGTATAACAATACCTACGACACTCACCTCTGACATTCTTCGTCTTAATGAAATACTTGAACACATGTGGGCATATTTTTTGAAGTCACAATGTTCATTTGCTTGGTTATTTTATATACAGCTAACAATAGAGACGTGACCACGACCAAATCTCAAATAATTTGTTTGTTTACTGTTGAAAGATACTTTTAGCGATAACGGAGGTATTAGGTTCATGAAAAGAACATGTTACCTTTACAACTAACCTTGATACCTTTTCGGAAATATATGGCATTGGATTATTCGGCCTACTGAATATCAAAGAATCCTCTTAAAATGCCCATTAGAGCAAATTGTCTTTTCGATGGAACGACTATTTCGGTAAATCCATCAGTACCGCCGATCATCTGCGATAGCTACGTATATCGAGTTAATGAATCTCGTCATTCCAGTGAAGTTATTGTGCATTTTTTGATCCAACAGAAATTTTTGATTTTAAATCTCTGCGGCGTCAGCTCTGTAGGATTCAAATAACTGTCTATTTCTGGGGCGCCTTTCATGCAGCACGTCATCATTTTAAATGGCAGGCGGAGAACACAACTTATTACTGAACACCGCCTGAGGTCATGGCATGCGTAGGCAAACAGTTCAATAGCTTATTGCATCGGTCAAGAATCTGTTGTGTTTTGGGAAGGCTGAAGATTGAATGCATCCAGATCTTGAACTATCTAGGTTCTGTATCGAAAACTGAGTTTGGACACAACAGAAAAAAAAACGGATTTTCTGATCAGGCCTTAATTCAACAAAGCATTCATTTCATTAAGAAAGCACACATTAAAAGCCAAAACAGATTGCAAAACACATTTCATGTTTTACGTGGTAATTTGAAATCAAATGTTCGTAAATAAACATGGCTACCGTTAAGTATCAATTTCTCATGACCACCACGAGATCAATGGATTTGATAAACGGTTGTGTTTTCGCCAAGAAAACGGCCCCTGAGCTTCGAAATTAATAGTGTGGGCATAGTGGCACCCGCATTTGTGGGCAGGTGCGAGTGCACCGACACCGAAGTGGGTGAACGAGGCCAAAATCAGCTTCAGTCAGTCAGTTAGTAGGACCGGTGCGTTTTTCCGAGTGTGGAATTGCTGAAGCGTGGATTTCACGCAAACAAACAAGCATAGAAACCGAGCGCGCATGACAAACGCCTTAGCTGACAGTAGATTGCGTTGGCTGCGCTAACACGGGGGTTGATAATGCAGCCAAATGTGCGCAGCGATGGAATTTGAGTCGATGATTGGGACTTCTCCTGCAAATTAAAGAAAGTGATTGCCATAATTTGGTTATTTTTGTGTGGTCCTGCGAACTAACGCCGGACATGTGACCTACAGCTGTCATTTAACGGATTACTAAGATTGCTCAAAGAACTTTGTGGTTGAACACTTCTAGAATCCTTAGTAGATCAAATATCGATTAATGATGTGGGTTTCAGTTCGGTGAAAATTTGTTTTTATCTAGGCTGACTGAGGCTGTTATCGTTTTGAAGGTGTGTAGGATGATAATTTACCATCGAATTTTTGACTTGCACGAAATAGTGGAAGGCTAAATCTTTATAAACACAAAGGTCCACCAGGGGCGAAAGGTGTTAAATAAAAGAGATGGAAGTGCTGCAGCGAGCTTGTCCATTTTGAATTACGAATACAGCTTTGAATAAATATTCGCCTTATTTGTCTTTCGCCACGCTATTCGACAAAATTTACAGTTAAAACCTTGCAACGGGACTGCTATTGTAGTAAACACACCGGAAGAACAGATTTCCATGAATGTTTCGTTAAATTTGACAGAATTGTAACAAGTCATTGCTGAAAATTGGTTGAGAAAACCCGATACTCTGATCGTAGTGGCACTGGCCTCCACTTATACTTTATTTAATTCACTTGTTGTTACCTTGCCGCGAAATGACCAGATTGTAGTAGAAGAAGCGATTGAATTTGAATGCTTATACATTAAGAGTTTCGACAAAGTTTAAAAGCAGAATTTAAAATCTGGTATTACGACTATTATAAACGACTGTATTTTGCTGGTGAGTTTTTTGCACACTCACATTTAGCCATAAGAGTTGGCAGCAGGTAAAATGCTGTTAGTGTGATTGTATCGTGCACGATGAGACGCCACCTGCATTAACACTTTCAGTGCGCTGACCTCACCAACCAATTAGAATAGAAAAACTAGATTCTCGTGCGATCGATGCATAGTGAAAACGGGTTAGCGCACGCAAACTACAACGCACGGACATGCAAAGGTGGCTGAAGGAAGGGTTTTTAGGTTCACATTCAGGTCGTCATTTACAGAACCATAGAACGCGTGTGTCAATCTAAACTTCGGTTAACGAAACGAAATAATCAACTAAACTGTTGCCAGTAAAAAAAGGCTTATTTCCAGAGCTTGAAACTCGAGCATCAGCTTAAGTCACTTTACTCTGGAACGACTATGCTACAGCAAGGACTCAAATTTCAAGTACACAGAGCTTAAACCGCCGGTAAAGCCGCCTCACACAGTGCATTCGAAATGTGTGCTGGTGGAACCTCCCCTACAAAGACTTGACGCACACATCTGATCCAGAGTTATCTCTTTGAGCAAATCCTCTAACAAATCAGAAAAAAAAAATAATTTTTTGGACTTTCGGTAGCTCTAACCTTCGACAAATCCCAAACTTCAGGGTTTTTAAATCACAAAAACAAGACTATGCTGGTTATACTATCATTCATACCAGACAAAACCAAAATGTCCACGAAGTTAATTGTTTTTTTTTTCGTTTAACGTGGGTCCATTTAATGACAACCGGTCGGCCCTGCATCTCCTACCCACTCATAGATAGTAGCCCACGGCGTGGTCCTCGGATTCAAACAGATGGCCCCACAACTTTTGTGGAAAACAAAGGTCTACTTGCATTCCACTGACTCAAATCATTTCAGTAACTCTTTTCGAGAGATTGACCAAGGAATTGATCAACGAGAACATGACTCAAACATGGTTCTATCACACATGAATTTTGAACGCCACTTACAAAGGTCCTTTCAGATATTCTGCACCACATTCAGGCATTTTTGCGTTTTTCACAGTGGTAGCAACTAGAGATATCAAAATGTCGGAAGTCGCGAACAACCGACATAGCGAACAGGGAAAACGCACGAATCATAAATATACAATCGCTGAGCCGAAACCGATATCCACAATCCGTTCTTAGCGACTACGACAGTAGGTATCCCATGATCCCAAATGACTATCGTAAGGACTTATTTAAGACATTGAGCCATATGCAGAAATCGAGCAAATTTGCGTCGCACTCAACGATCACGTTCGAATAAGACCATGATTATTTGACACAACAAAGTAGATGCAGTTACTTTTCGTATAGAAATTTACGTTTACTACGGGATAATTCGCCACATGTAGAGACAAAGATGGCTAAACATGATTCTAAAAAAAACAAGAACACAAGAATGCCTGGGATGGAATTTAATGAGATTAAGCCGTCGACTTCTCTACATAAAAGTCTTCACCAACTCCTTGACTTGATCTTCGCTAGCACCGACAACGCGCCCGACCTCAGCACCACCTTTAAATGCAACCAGGGTAGGCAGAGCAGTGACTTCGTATTTCTTCGAAAGTTCCTATAAAAAAGTTTATTAATACGAAATAGAACAGATTAATGGGAAGAAAGAAACTGTACTCACCTCACACTCATCGGCATCAACTTTTACGAAAATAACATTCGTGTGGGCCTTTGCCATTTCTTCAAACTTGGGAGCAAAAGCTTTGCAAGGACCACACCACGTCGCATAGAAATCGCAGACAACCAATTTGTCTTCCTTAAGAACAGACTCGAAGTCCTATATGGTAAAAAATACCAAAACCACATAAGAGTACACAGGACATAATAACACCAGCCTATTTCAACAGGTTATGTACGCTTTGAAAACACAGCACCCAAATATTACAAAATACTACTGTAGTGTGAGATGAAGTCAGCAGGAAATCAGACTTAATATACAAATACGGCCAACCCCACTTCTACTAAATCATAGCTACACATAAATTGCTCCACAGATGAATATCCTACAGCTAAACCAGCATGAAATTTTCGGTAAAAGAATTTGCTAAAGAGTCGAATAAAATTTGAAGTATGCAAACCATGTGGAATTTCCATCATCATTAAACGGCGTAGACATAAGTGAAAGAATAACAAGTCAAGAACACCTCCAAGCCATTAAACAATGCATTAATAAGGAGAAAATGGAGAAGAATGAGTAAAAACGTACAACCTCAGCCAGTTTAGTGACAGCTCCAGTTGCAACCATTTTGAACGCCTGTTTGAGTTGTGCAACAATTCAAATTTTGTTACACACGGGCCTAGTAAAATATTGTAAGGTCGAAATTTCATTAAATCTAATAGGATAGTAAAACAAATTATTAAATTTCTAGTCTTGCTATATTTGTATGCAATTTTAAAAAATCTTTAATTAAAAGAAGAGATAAACCAATGTTATTAAAAGTGGAACATGACTATTCTAATTTTAAATATTTTGACCTTTGAAGTGAAAATAAAGAAGTGGAAACGCTAATGCAATGCCATTTAGAGAAACAAATAACACAGCAGTCATACAAAAATTGAATGCACAATTCAACGACCGCAAATGTTGCATTTCAAATGAGCATATTGAAAAAAAAAATCTTTCAAGATAATTCGGAGACTAACGTAAGGAATATTTATTTAAATTACAGCAACTTTGAGGCCTACACTTAATTACACTGCAGACAGATTTTAATGTGCACTTTAAATCATAAAGTTCTCCTTATGTTTTGTCTGGACTAGCATGAATTTTTTGATAGCATTTTAGATATAAGCAATGCAGTGTGATTTCTTATTGCCTAGGCGCAGATTTGATGATCCCACTTGTGTGATTTGGATCTTAAAAGCAACATCATCCGACAACTTTAGCTTATACGAGTCATTATTTGTGGAAGACTGCTGCAAAACAACAAGTCTTATTACCCATCACAAGCCAGGACGCTATATTCAACGTCGTTCATCCGAGTCCTCCCCGCTGGCTGCGCAGCTCATCATATGCCTCTTTATTTAAGTTTCTGTCACCTTTTGGCTGCGTATTTTCCTCGCATGCCATTAAAACGCAATCGGAAAGTGAATTAGCTAGCCATGGTGTGTTCAAAGATGTCTGCGACCTTTTACGTCACCAATTCTGAGTACCCGAGCTCTAGTATGTAGGAGACTTCTACATCAGAACAGGTTTTATTGAACAATAACAAGCCGGAACCACACATCAGGCACTTTCCATCAGAGTTGACACACTGGCTACGCCGTTCTTTATATATTTCTTCTCACACGCGTCTGTCCCTGGTTGTCTGCCTGTTATCCTCGCATGCCATTGGATCGCAAATGGATAGAGGATTCGTTGAAACTGGTGTTGCCCAAAATGTATTCGCCCTTGTGCGTCACCACACTGCCTTCCCCTCAGGAGGGAAACTGTAATCAATTCCTGGTTTGGTTCCCGGCACCGTTGATGACTTACAAAATATCCATTTCAAAAAGCCACGATACCCCGCATCTGACAGGATAGTGGTCTAAGCAAATTGTAGACGATGGACTCTGCTCTTGCTGACGTGCAGGAATGCCGTTACATCCACAGCAGTTTCCTTCTACTAATACAGTCCAACTGGATTCTACTGTCATTGATTTGTCGTTGTCACCTCAGATGCAGCAATTCCAGGCCCGGGTTATGTCTATGGACTCAGCGTTTGGAATATCAAATGGAAACCAGGACAATCGCACGTCCCATTCAAGTATCCTCGCCTCCGTTGTACATAGGAGAAAAAACTGGGGTTCGATTGGCGTAATTCAAACGCATCTGCTGGCATCATTGCAGAATGCCCCAGTCCTAGTATGAAGAAATCTGATACAACAGAACAGGCTTTATTGACCAACCATTGCCATAACTGAACGTCAGGCGCAATCCATCCGAGGCAAAACGCTGGCTGCACCGCTCATTATATACGTTTTTCATGCGATTCCGTCTCTGATTGGCTACGTATCTTCATCTCATGCCATTGGAAAGCAAAGAGACAGAGGATTAGCTGAGGCCAGTGTGGTCCAATATGTCTGCGTCCTTAAACGTTGCTACACAATAAATACCTACTGTAGCGGAATAGCAGATAGTCGGTGAGCAGCACGGCGTGGTGGCGACATCATGTGACCAATGGCGTGACTTTCGGCTGAGTGGTGTCACGCTTGGATTGAATGACGCGCCAATTCACTCACGAGTTTTTCATCTCCATTACATCGCCGAGGATCGGACTAACGGGAGAAGAGGTCGACCAGGACAAGGCTCTTTAAGGACCTTGTTTTCCCCTATTGTAGTCTCCATTAAAAAGCTCCATAGTGTTTTGTTCTCTCCTGTTCATACCATGGGACCAAAACTTACACTATAACGAAATCAATTTTGTCACAGGGCAATCAATGGTCGCGTATTCGTCTTCGGAGCAAAAATAATTAGGTCATAGATATGATTAGAAAATTCTTGTCCTTAAACCAAATTAAATCTACCTCTAAGGAAATTCGCAGGTAAAGGACAATCTCAAAATCCTTATTTTAATATCTCAATTGGAATTTAAAAAATTTGAATGTTGACGACACTTGTTTCTTCTTGCATTCAAATTCAGACCTGTTAAGGCAACCGAAAAATCGAACTGCATTTATTCACACGCCTTAATCCCGTTGCTCCACCTACGACACAGTGTTCCCTTTTCACGGCATTTCGCCAGCCGCGCAGATCGTCAACTTCCTCTTCCTTCACACAGATATTTATCTTGGATTATCAGCACGGCTAGGTGTCGATGTTAGCGCGTGTATAACTCACATCCGCAAACCCCACACACGACACCGACGCAGTTGGGCTCTGAAGTAAACGGTAGTGTCCACGTCCTATCCGATCTTTTCCTTCATCGCGGGTATCAGGGAAGCGTAATTAATTCCAGGGTTAATTCCACGGAAGCCAGGGTTAATTCCGTGGCTTTGGTGTAGTTCAAGACCACGTGCTGAGGCCCACAACAGACTGTAAAAACCCGTAGCTTGCGTACCACCGCTTCTTTGGTCGAGCGTGCACCCAATGCTATGCTACCACTGTCTGGAAGCATTACCACTGAATTCAGGTTGCACCCAGAAATTCAATGCCGAAATAGATTGAAATTCACAGAGGATGAAGGCAAATACGCAAAACTTATGCGAGTACTAAGTGAATGTAACAGAAACAATTGCATTAGGATTAAGAGGAATAGTTGGCTTCTCCAATTGGTAATCCTAAATTCATATTTAAATAAGCCAAATGAACTGTCTCGACCAAAAAAAGCCGGAATCAGATTTTTGCCCAGACTAGGAATTATTTGATGCAAAGCATCCAAAGGGACCCCAGTTTCCTAGGAAACCCAATCACAATGACAACTTGTTTCCCAAACGCAGTATTTGAACGACAATGTTCCCAAAGGAAAGGCAGTAAAAACACAAAACTATGCCGGACATGCTAATTGCGTCTTTAGAATGGTATTCACACAACATAGCTGACCCAAATTTGGTAGATCAGATAACATAAACTATTGGAATTTTTTATTAATGAACCCCGAAAGACAAATCCACGGGAAGTAAAAAAGCACTACAAAAATAATAAATGCAACAAATAGGTCCACAAAAGTGCGTAAGTGTTTGGGGTACATTCCAGAACAAATAATAAACGGTCGATGAATTGTTACACGGCCAGCTTATGCCGGCTTCCGATCTGATGCGGCCTGGGCTCCAACTTGGAAGCGGCCGCAGACCGAACCGTGGTTGGAGTGTGTCGAGTAACCGTAGAAACGCCATTTACGAACTTTGTTTTAAAGAGGACATTGGCATTGTTGAACATCCCGTCTTTAAGAGAAACCACTATGAACTAAAAGTAGGGCGAAGTGTTAGTATTGAAACAGCAAGCATAGACTTGATGGATAGTATTTGCCGTACCTGTGCGTTTTTGAAGTGGTTTTTGATCAACTGACCGATGTTTTGGGTGTGGGAAAGATCCAAGGCAGCGTCCACCTCGTCTAGGATGTAAATGGGAGCAGGCTTGAAGAGCAAAAGCGCCAAAATGAGCGCAAGTGCAACCAAGGACCTAAATGAGGTTTCGAAGAAAAATATACAACACCAATTCACTGGGGTAATGAGAATCGTCAAAAAGTCTGCACTCACCTTTGGCCGCCAGAAAGCTCACTCAAAGACTCCTTCCAAGTGTCACCGAAGGCAACGCGGAATTGAAGACCATCAAGGATCGTCTGACCTTCAGGGGGGACCAATTGAGCTCTCGTTCCGGGCAGTAGGGAAGAGAATATGTTGTTAAATTCCTGAAACGCGAATGACACAAGTGCCAATCCCAGACCACAAATAGAATAAAATAGAAAGTGATAACGTGCAATAGGCCGGGGCCTACAGTTGAACTTTTGGCATAACGACTAAAAACCGAGTTAAGGGAGTTCAAAAATCAGATTAAAAAGAAACAGAATCGGGACTCCGGCACATGAAACCACACACCCCAAGTTAACCGGGTTTAAGCGGCAGCATATGAAGCTAAGATCTTATAAAATATGAAGATTGAGAGAGGGGGAGCTTACCGTGTTGACTTTTTCGTAGGCAGCCATGAGAACCTGCTCCTTTCGAGTGTCCAAGTCATCAATGACGGCTTGAATTTTGCGTTTATCGGCAAGAACGATCTCCCGCCGACGCAGGAGATCAGAGTACTGTTCTTCGGCCGTCCCGAGCATATTCATGGCACGCATGTTGACCGTCCGACTGAGTTTGTCCCGGCGTTCAGAAAGCTGAGCAACGCGCTTACGGGCGTCGGTCGGATTGCGCTTCGAGAAATCAAAAGGACCGTCGGGAACACCGAACTGGTGACGCTCCTCCTCTATCCAGGGATTTGAGCTGATCATCTGCACTAACTAGGGGAGGAGCAGGAGGAGCCAATTTCGTAACAATGGAGACAAAAGTTGCAAAACATTTCCATTGACTAATCAAACACAACCAGACACGGTAATATGACGCTTTGGATAGTTTCAAAGAAGCCAAACAAGTACTAAATCGTGCTAAAACAGAAACGACGGAGTTTGCGCATGCGATAGTGAAGGAGAGATAATCAAATTTTGAAAAAAAACAAACCACTTTTGGGATATCAACGCGGTATGTTGCTTTAGAAATGAGGTTGCTCGATCAGAAACCATTCTAACGTTCCAGTTTTGGGTTTTAGCGTAAATTTACAAAGTGATCAAAATGATTCCCATAGAAATCGCTATTGGAAAAAGGTAACATCATGCGCGTTATTTAAAAAAAATATTTTACTGGAAATAACTGTAGACAAAGGTAGTTTGAAAGGCGGACAACCACACGTGAATTCACCACGTGATTAGAGAGGATTGACGTGACAAATCGGTACAAGATTAAAAGATACTTTTGCAGCTAACACCACACCTGTGCTTTCTGATGAGGCAGAAATTCCAGAGCAGTATAAATGCTTGATGGTTTGGATGGCCTTGAACACCGGTGAGCCTCCAATAATCGGACAATTTTATTAATTAGGTGGTACTGTACTTCTCGTTCACCCGAGGACCTAGACATATTACGTTAGCGAGCAACACTGGCTTGTGTTCACAAGCTGATTAGTACTTGAACCCAATCCGTGAGAGAAAAATCGGAATAATGCCTGCGATTCCTCGGGTAAGTTCGAGTTCGGATTGACAGAGGTGTCACTCTGACGTCAGGGTAAAACCACCAGTGGGTCTTCTTGATCAACAGTTCGATGAATTCAACACCCTCCTCCTCCGCTCTACACCAACCTTTTTGCCAGCCTCCTTGCTTTCCTTGGTTTGAACCTCCAGGTCGTGGGCAATTCGGTCGATTTCGCAACCGGTTGCTGAAATCACCTCCTTGATTCGGCCGGCCTCGTTTTTGGCAGTCTGGATGGCCTTTGCGACGTCGTCGGCG
This sequence comes from Mesocestoides corti, assembly GCA_900604375.1. Classification (NCBI taxonomy): domain Eukaryota; kingdom Metazoa; phylum Platyhelminthes; class Cestoda; order Cyclophyllidea; family Mesocestoididae; genus Mesocestoides; species Mesocestoides corti. The sequence goes on from UXSR01005559.1 coordinate 45,779, forward strand.
AGCTTCCGCTGACACTCCATCGCCTTACGAGCCTCTGCGAGGGCAGACTTTGCCTTCTGCAGATCCTCGTTATTGCGGGCGACCTCTAGCTCAGCGTTTCCTAACTCTACTCGAGTCTGTTCCAGAGATGTCTAAAGGAGTCATAAATGCGAACTTCATGAAATAGAGTGACTCCTTGGTGGCTGGTTTTGGCGACTGCGGTATTTTTGTTACAACCCAGAATTATGCAAAATCTGGCTATTTTACGACTATGTTGTTCGTTATAGCAAAAAATATAGTGAATGTTCGCGAAAAATGACGCAATGTACCTTTGAATACATACAGGTCCGTGTAAAGTAGCACTGCAATGTTACACAAATGGTGAAATTACAAGGTGCAGTAGAAAAAACTAGATATCAATAACTGAGGACACAAGAAGCACACCAGACCGTCAGTAAAAGAAAGGCAGTCAGTTGTGTTAAAAAACTTCAACAAAAAAGGACACCTGCATGTACTTTTGAGGTTAACGGTAATGCATACCTTGATTTGCTCCAATTCCTTCGCCATCTCGTCGGCTTCAAGTCGGAGAGTTTCCTTTAAAGTCTGCTTTTCCTTCAGAGCTGCTTCGATTTCATCGACGTGAATGCGAGCTGCCTTGACGGCTGCTTCAGCCTCTCGAAGAGCCCTTGCTTCCTCTTCGTGGGCATGCTCTACTCTCCAGCGAGCCTCTTCCACTAGCTTCGTTGCCTCCTTCAAACGCTCAATGCCAGTCTTCATAGAAACACGGACCTCATCTATTAAGGAAAGCAATGAAATCCACGCTAACATGATTTCACTAGAATGCATCCCGTTCAAAAAGAAAAGTTAAACTTTCAGGCGCCGAATTGCTCCACGGAAAGCGACCTAACCTGTATTCCACTAAAGTCCTAACAGATCCTAACAATAATAGTGGCCCCTAAAACTACGATTAGAAATTTAGGAAAGATTGCTATTAATGGCGGTAGAAGTGGATTCGCATGGATCGTACTACAAACAATCGAGAGCGTACCGAGTTCGTTTTTAAGTCGCCCCACATCCGATCGGAGGCGATGGGTGTCAGATTGTCGCAAGTTCGTTTCCAGTAGGGCTAACTCGTGACGAGCTACATCTAGGGCCTCCATAAGGTCGGCTCGACGACGACCGCGTTCCACAGCTGCGTCGCGGACCTGTCGGGTCTCCTGGAAGCGGGCTAGCGCTTCTGTCGCCGTGGTCTCCGCAATCTTCCACTCTGAGAGGCGTGTCAACAGGCTACCTGCACCTGTGGTATTCCGCGAACCGCCGGACAAGGTGCCCTACGGGAAAAGTACGCGGCATTATGTTACAGAGGAGAGAAGACGTAGCATTTTAATGAAGCAGTGCTGATTGAAAACAACATCAAAAAACACACTAACGGGTGCGCTGAAACACAAATAATCAGCGCCGACCGTTAATTTTAGAAACTTACATTCCGACGTTTATTTGTTTATGATTGTTACCTAAACGGATCGTTCCAATTTTTTAAATATTACATAACTACAAGCGAAAACAAGCACGATGATTCAAGACAACGTCAAATTATACGACCTTGAAAAAACGCAATGTGCTGCCTAGACAGATCTGGAGGTGATGCGCACGTAGAAACAATGCCGCCGATTATCAGCACAACTTGCCAAGACATATGGCACCTCAGCAGGTTTTTGCTTCACGAATGTTATTTCTTCATTTACCGATAGAAAAAAAACCGAAGACGACATTAGCAAGAAACTCCTTTCGATTCCGCCGGACACACGATTTAAACAGTGCAGAGAGGGAGTTTAAATTGGTCAAAATTATGGCCTGAACTAGCTCAAAAACTTACGCAAAAGAATTTTACATTACACACGCACCAAGTAAATTAACATCTACTTGAACACCATACAGTATCCAGAGAAAGTGACAAAGTCATGCAAATGAGGATGATAGGCCTAAAACAGACACGAACTGCGGCAATACTCACACTTGGTTAACCAACTTTATGGCCTTCCTTTCAATAGCATTATGTCTTGGCGCTTGGAGATATTTTTGGTGTGTAGCAGTGATGAAACGTATGCATATTTACTTTGGAGGCAAACGGTGTGACAGGCAGAGCATAGGACGCACCTGTGGGTCGAACATGTCCCCCTCATATGTAACGGTTTTCCGCTCGATTCTCGGGTAGAAAGCAACTTTTCGCGCAACATCAAGGCTCGAACACACAAACACTCCTCCGAAGACAAATTCCATAACCGGCTGTAGGTGGGGCGGATAGCGGATTAGCGAGATAGCTGGCGCAACGTTGTCGGCACCGAAGATGCTTTGCGCCTTATTAACGACCGCCGCGGGAATGGAAGAACCACGAATCCGATTTAGCGGCAGCATCGTCACGCGTCGCTTCAATTGGCCTCGTTCTAGCACCAATTTGCCCGTCTGTTCAGTGTCAACAACCACGTTGTAGAGCTAACAAATTGGCAGGCAAAAAAACAAGATTAGTAACGATTCCGACTTACCTTGGAGAACACACATAAAAAACCTTTTCATAACAATAAAGGCTAATCGATTGACTACAAATTTACACCACATTGAATATGCATTAGGCAATCGCAGCACAGGCGATATACATTTAGGAAATTCTCAAAACCACCGCGTAAGTCAATACTTAAAGCGCCCAAACAGGCAACCAAATGCGAGACTAACCCTGAAAACATCAGCGTTCTCCACCGTGTTAGCAGGCTTACACACCAAACAAAAAGATCGAGACGCTATAACAAAGGATTTTAGGTGATACACTACCAAATGCAGGCGGATTTCGATGGTAGCAGCAGGAATAGGGGATTTTGCAGGCTTACTTTTCCTCCAGCGGCAACTTCAATAGCAATGGCGAATTTTTGGTCGACGAGGTCGAACAGCTTTGCAACAACGCCGAACACACGACGACGATCGAAATTAGGCTCAGGATCGACATATTCAAATTGAAGCTGATGAAATTGGCGTCCCAATTCCTCACAACGAGCCTGCAGCCGGCGAGCCTCTCTAGACTGACCGTTGAATTTTTCTAAAAAATAATTAACAACATGAAATTCTAAGAATGGTGCCAACACGATGAAATACTTAAACTTCAATGACGAAACTCATAGGTTAATCAATGACTACAGGTAAAAGACTAGGCAGATGACATACTGATTCTGTTATTGGGAGAAATTAAGATACGAATAAAGCAGGCTAAACAACCATAAGATTAAGGCTAACCTGTGATTGTCGCCTCATCTCCACCTGCAGCTTCATCCGCCTTTTTTAAAGTCTCCAACTGCTTATTAAGACTCTCAATTTTTTCGGTCAGCTGTCGACGTTTCTGAACATCACGACCCCCCTTTTCGTCCTTAGCTTCCAACGAGGCCAGCTTCTTTTCTCCACTGGCGAGTTCACTAGTCAGATGCTTCTCACGCATTTCCAACTGACGCAATTCCGTTTCCACGGCAACACGTTGCCCTTCAGCAACACGGGCCTGTTCTGCTAGGCCACCGGAGTGCTTAGAAGAGCCACCACCAAGGCCTGATGTGGTTGCCTGAAAACCAGCCATAGAAATATTAAAAGAAAAAGAACTACGACATAAAAAAAGAAGAATTGAGAAGTGAAGCACTAAACAGGTTGCCAGTGAATAAATACTTACAGCCAAATTTGACTGGGCTTCGGAAAGGACCTCGTGGGCCTTCAGTGCAGCTTCTTCTAAAGACTTAAATTCAGACCCGGCAGCTGCTTCAGCGGCACGCTGTTTGTCCGCTAATTGACAGGCCATTTCAGTCGATTGAGTTTCAAGTGACCGCAGTTGGTTTTGAACAGTACGAAAGTGCTCGGCAGCTCGAGATGCTGCGCCAGCAGCAACCGCTTCCATCTTTTGACATTCACTTAACGAGTGTTCTGCCTCTTCTAAAGCCGATCCAAGGAGCTGTAAGAGGCATTACGAAACATTTCTGAACATGGAAAAGTATTTTTATGCAACGATTTCGAATAAGAGGTGCGAAATTGCTCGAGTAGCCATACAGAAAAAGTTAATTGATGAACTTAAGAGGAAAGACGAGTTACTTAAAAACAAGCATTAATAACACAAAATACCAAAAGGAAGCATAATATTTACCCAATAAACAATACTTAGTTCGCAGTCACAGATGAAGACGACTGTTAATTTCGAACATTTATCAAGTTGATTAAGACATATCGTACAGAATGGATAGTTAGAAACATTACAATAGACAATGATAGCAGAATGATAGAATTTTGATGGCATGAGAAAGCCAAGACAAGCAATAACTTGCTTTTAATGTCTGAATTTCTCATGGCGAACATAAAATCCCGCTACTTACTGTCTGACGCTCCTGCGTGAGATCGGCAATCTTACGTTCAACAGTATCTTTTTCAGAGTTCAGCTACAAGGAAAATAAGTAAACTAATAAAACCTGGACCAAACCTGTCCCAATTTTTCCTTTGCATCTGAAAGCGTCGATTCCAGATTTGCGAGATCATCTTTGCTGCGCTGTTTAGCTTCCTCAAGACGAGTGAAGTCATATGCGATGACGAGTTTCGAGAGATGTTCGATTTCACGAACAACTTTCTGATACTCTAAGTAGCTACTACGCTCCTCGCGCAACTTTCGGATGGTAGGTGTGATATCTTCATATAAAACCTGTGGAATGAGTGATAAAGACAATTTACTCTATCAATTTCTCGGAGTTTGCTGTCTTTCTTTTCGATTGTTTTGAGAGCAGCTTCTTTTTTATTTTCGTAAAGTTTCGTGCTTGCAGCTTCTTCTAATAAAGACAGTATCTAAAAAAAACAATTAAAAAGTAGAACAGATTCATTACTTCGGGAGGTTTCATGTTCAGAACTTTGGTAATACGTCCTTGCATTATGAGAAAGTGGGGGTTGTTTACATTCAGCTGTACAGAATGGAACAAGTCCTGAACGCGAGTGTTGGTAGCATTTGTTCCATTAATGAGGTACTTATTTTTCCCACCAACAACAACTTGACGTGTTATGGTTAACTCATCAAACTGTTCATAGCCATATGGAGAGGCTGTCTTATCTCTGTTATCAAAGACAATGCTGACAGTTGCTTTTGTGATTCCTGCCTGGCCACTTTTGTAAACTAGTTCTTGCAAATTAGCTGCGCGAACCTATTACTGTTTAAAATGCACTTGAAAATTTACATGCGAAAGATTAGTTATCCCCAAAAGAAAACAGATTGCGTCGAGTATGTTTGATTTGCCAGAGCCATTAAGCCCAGTTATGGCATTGAACTGAACATCGAACCCCGGAATCTCAGTGCGTTGGCAATAAGACTTGAATCCATCAATCACCATAGATTTGATATACATCGCAGAAGTATAGTTTTGTAAAATTGGAATAATGGAAAAGGCGCTCTTGAGTCAAATCAATTAAAACGCTCATTTGCGAATTAAATCTGGATTTTCAATTTTAGTTTCCTCATTAAATTGTGCCGTATATTAATACTTTGACCTAAATTATATTTCTACAGCTGTGGTATATTCCATCGTTTTTAGCTGCCCCTAAGGTGGCGGTAGTTTCGTGTGACTGGGGCGTCCTCCTTTTGCAAGTTAGTATGGGCAATTGTTGCACTTACTTTCCACATAAACCAAAGTTCCTGCAGTATTTTTATTGGCACCAAAGCACAGATTTCACGGCAAGTGATGTGGATACACTTATGGATTTAGTATGTTTTCCATAGATTTATCTCACAACTCGTTTAGGATTATCTTGAGGAGCCTCAACTCACTTTCAGGATCAATGAAACCCCATTCACAGTGTCCTCGTACCTCAATTGGGTGAGTTGAAAACATTTTTGATGAATGTTGGTTCCTGCTAGTTTGTTTGAGGCCTCATCTATTGACGTTGCACGGCATGAAATTAAAGTGTACAAGAATTACTTTTAATCATAATTTTTTAAGTTTTTTTTTCGAGTTTTTATGCACCATAGCTTTCTGTTTTCAGTTGTTTAGCTTAAATATTTTGAGAATGCTGAAGTGCACGATGGTCTTATTTTCCTATCATGTTATCATTTTTATTTTTCATTTCCACTATGCCACCACACCACTAGGTCTCGAACAAGCCACGTCCACTTGATGAGGAAACCGCAAACTCGGCCAACAGCTCAATCAGCTCCCGTCGAGGAACGAGTAAGAGGTCCTCGCTTTCCCGGTTAGCTGGAATAGGTGGCCACTCCTCCCTCGGCCCTGTGGATATCGCCTCTCAGAAGCTTCTCTTCAATGCTGCCGATCCCAAGAGTAAACCACCGCCACAAGCCTACGACACATCGCCTACAGATGGTAGTTGGGCAGCTTTGGCTAGTGTGGCGGAACAGGGACACAAAACCTCAGTAAATATCACGTCTAATATTTTCTTCTTTGTTTGTCACCTAATTCGTTTCCATCTAACACTCATCCAACGTAATTTTAGATTATTTAGACACTTGAGTTATTTGAGGTACCTTCTTTCGCATTTCTAGAATCTTTTTCAGAACATTAGTTGTTTTGGAATATGCCTGTATTAGTATTTCCAAATCATAAACATCAAGTGATTTATTCGCAGTCATTTTCATCTATGCAAACACACGTATTACTATTACACACAGGTGTTTTATGAAAATCATAATTTTTAAGAAGATGCTTTAAGCATGCAGTTCTATGATACACACAGGAAGCCTGGTACATTGTCTACTTTATAAGTATTTCTCGTGAGCAAAACGAATTGAGCATTGTGCATTATTTCATTTTGACAACACATCAAATGCTTTGGTGAGTTGCTTGAGTTTTGCGAGCTCATCCTTATTTAATGAAGTGTGCTCTTATTGCATGTATCTGGTCTACCCTGTCTTCCAGTTATGTCCTCGAATGCATGAATTAACGATATAGTTAAATAATTTACCGAGCTTAGTCAGAATGAAGCCTTCTGCTGCGATACTTTCCTAAAACATAATGAGTCTTCCTTCCATCCGGAAGTAGGGTTTTCCATGGTTTCGTCTTGCTACGAAACCATTGATAAATCAATTGCTATTCTCTTGAAACAGATCAGTCTTGTAAAACAAAAGAAACCTAAAACCACTTGTTCACTCACTTCATCAGAATGGTCGATGTTTACATTATTTGCGTTTCTCAGTATGACCACAGTAAGCAAACATTTTCAAAAATGGACATGTGCGCTTCAGATGGTCGATCCCTCATCTAACTGTGGTTCCGGGATTTAAACACGACGATTGTATAAGGTGCCTGTCACCAGTCGTTTGAGATCGGTTGTAAGGAAACTATCCCATTGCGTTCGCGGTCACTTACACGGCCCATTTATCCAGCCCATTTTCCCGAGTCCGCACTTTTTGCGTGGACTAAGCGTAGTTACCGGTGGATTGGTTTTAAAAGTTCCGACTATTTTTGTCCTTCCTAGCTTACTGTACTTTTAATAGTCAAAGATAACTGGCGTTTGCGCTATTCTTTCACTCTAGCTCAGAAATTTATTTTAGCGTGCAAAGGCAGACACTTCATTAATTACAACTTCTTTCTAAAACCGTTTTCGACATCGGCAGCGTCCATAATGTCTATTAATTCAACTGACAAAATTCAAGATGTGCTTTGAAGAAAGAAACTTGCAATGTAGTATGTCCTTTCGGGAGATTTGTCATTCTCCAAGTGTTGGTTCTCTTCGAAGACTCATCTAAATCAAAATCATCGAAATCATCCAAGATCTCCAAAGTAGCTGACGCACGCGTCACTTGAATTGAGCTTAAACTGCATGATCGGTGTGTGCTTTGGTACATGACTTGTGTCAGCGAACCAAAATGTCGTAAATTGTCCAATGAGATGTTCACCAGGGAACTGCTCACAGAACTTGCCCCAATTTACCACTACTTTGTGTAACTCTTTGTCTTAACGAAATTGCATGGTCTTTTGTTTTTGCCAAACTATTCGTCTCGGGGGCACAGAAATTAATTGAAAATATTTTTACTTTTTTTTTCATACTTTAAGTTCTTCCCTTTGTATCGTATGAATTTACACAGCTCTGCTTCCATAGCGTCGATTGGTTCGTTTTGATCACTTGCGCGGGCTTTTATCACGTCCTTTGCTTATTGTGGTTACGACTGGGTGGTCACAGGTGCTACCAGAAATGCAAATTTGATTTGCCCATTCACTCAGCCCCTTCTCCCTGTCCAGGATATGCCAGCGACGGACTACACAAGTATCAGTTGCTGGCCCTTTTCCAAACTAGGTCAATGGACACCGCTTTTACGTCTGCTCGTTGACTCGATTTTTAACTACCAAACTACCTGATTTTCTCTGTGCTTTTCCGAAATCCTATTTGTTTCCAAGTTACCAGTTTCCAATTCATCAAACCTATCTATGAGTAAGTTGAGTCCGTGGTGGGATTCGTGATTTCTAATACTTAGTTCGTCTCTTGCTTTAGTAGTTTCTCTTTTTGTGTTCCCAGCTGTTTGCCAACATGGTGATTAGTTATTGGGATTTTTATGGGTTCTTTTTGTGCACCTCGTGTCCTTTGCATGCCGATTTACGGCCTTTGGCCAAATGGCAAATTAGAATAGGAATTGTCCGAGTAAATGATCTGTGTAATGCACGCCTTAGATGATATCTTATTGTCAAAATACACTGTGACAGGCTTCCGTATTTCGACAAATTGCCCATCTCCTTAGTGTGATAATTTTGTCTTAACCATTTGCAACACGAGATCTAGCCTGACTAATTAATTCATTTAAATATTCACTCTTCATCTGCCCACCTTACGCGCATAATTCACATCCGCCTTTCAGAGTGCACTTGTTTCTCGCTTCTTGAGAGGTGATTGGTAAACGAGCGCGTGTCTGTCGTTGTGACCGCTCCCATTCACGATGGGATGCTTTGCGTAGCGATCCGACTAACGAATGGGCTTCAATTAGGTGAACTTGTTGCTGCATGCACGAACGCACAGTGTCTGTGTCTTCAGCGGACAACGCTGTGTGGGGTGGGGATTTGTGCGATAGTGAGGTAGTAACCGCTAATCGTATAATTTGATTGTTGCCCCGAGGTTGTTCATTGCGTCTGCGGGTAATTGCAACAGCTGCGAATTTAATGTGTCCACCCCACACACTACCAGACAATGATGTTTCAGTAGAATTCATCCGTTTCACAA
>UXSR01005560.1:0-44999 GCA_900604375.1 Mesocestoides corti
CGTCGGATCAGGGCGCAGACATGTTGGACCACCTGGCCTCAGCCAATCCCGTGTCTCTCTGCGACCCAATGGCATGCGGGAAAGGAAGGCAGCCAACCAGAGAAGGACATGGATAAGATGCGGTATATAATGAGCGGCGTGGCCAGCGCGGTGGACTCGGATGGAAGGCGCCTGACGCGAGGCTCTGGCTTCTGATTGATCAATAAAGCCTGGTCTGTTGTACCGGTCTTTTTCCTATTAGGGCTCGGGTATTCTACAGTGGTGTAGCGGACTGACAGTTGGCAGCCATATTGGTGAGGGTAGTCAGCACGGCGCGGAGGCGACGTCACGTGACCGGGGGTGTGACTTCCGGCTGCGTGGCGGCGTGCGGGCATGGAATGACGCGCCGGGGGCTGAAAGCCAATCCGCTCACGAGTTTTCCGTCTCCATTGTAGCGACGCGAAACGGACCAACGGGAGAACAGGAAGAACAGGACAAGGATATATAAAGCCCCTGTTTTCTCTGTACGGACCGACAAGTTTGTGACCAGACTGTAGTGCTTCTTGTGTCTAGTAAAGTTATCCGTTACCTCTCACTCTTGTTCTTACAATGGGCCCGAAACCTACAGTGGCGTCGGATCAGGGCGCAGACATGTTGGACCACCTGGCCTCAGCCAATCCCGTGTCTCTCTGCGACCCAATGGCATGCGGGAAAGGAAGGCAGCCAACCAGAGAAGGACATGGATGAGATGCAGTATATAATGAGCGGCGTGGCCAGTGTGGTGGACTCGGATGAAAGGCGCCTGACGTGCGGCTCTGGCTTCTGATTGGTCAATAAAGCCTGTTCTGTTGTACCGGTCTTTTACCTATTAGGGCTCGGGTATTCTACAGTGGCGTTGGAATAGGGCGCAGACATATTGGACCACCTGACCGCAGACCATCCTGTGTCCCCCTCAGTTCCAATGCTAGGAAGACAAGCAGCCAACCAGAGAAGGACACGACTGAGGAGAGGTAAATAATGAGCGGCGTGGCCAGCGTGGCGGACTCGGATGGAAGGCGCCTGACGTGTGGCTCTGGGTTGTGATTGGTCAATAAAGCCTGTTCTGTTGTACCGGTCTTTTTCCTATTAGGGCTCGGGCTATCTACACCTTGTCAAGTTAACAAAAATGTTTTTTAGGAGCAGACATATTGGATAATGCAGGTCTGAGCCAATCCCCTGTCTCCTCGCGTTCCATTGCCTTGCGAGGAAGATATGCAGCCACCCAGAGAGGGACAGAAATGAGAAGCAGTATATAATGAACCTCTTAGCCAGCGTGGTGGCCGCGGATGGACCTCGACTGACCTGTGGCTCTATCTTGTCATTTATCAATAATGCCTGTTCTGTTGTACCAGTCTTCTATCTATTAGGGCTCGGGTATTCTACATTGGTGGCAGCGGATGCGTTCGAATAATTCGAATTGAAACCCAGCCCTTTCCCAAAAATAGAAAAACGGAGGCAAAGACCCTTGAATGCCAGCAGAAGTTGTCATGGCGTTCACCCGATGTCCCATACACTGGATCCATGACATTGCCCGGGATTAGTACTACTGCATCTGAAGAAGCATTGATAAATCAGCGACGACGACATGGACAGTAGAAGCCAGCTTGACTGCAAAAAGAAGGAATCTTCAATGGATAAAGCGGCCTCCTTGAGAGTCAACAAGAACAAATTCCCTTGTCTACTAATCGCTTGGGCCACTATCCTGCCAGATGTGTGGTGTCAGGAAGTGTCTAGATGGATAATTTGTTAAGCATGAACAGTGCGGTGAACCAAGCCAGAAGCTGAGGACAGCTTCACTTGTAAGATGGAGGCAGTGTGGCGACGTATAAGGGCTCAAACATGTTAGTCCACGCTGGCCTTAGCCAATCCATTGTCTCTCTGCGCTCCAATAGCATGCGGGGACGATGGGGGGCCAACCAGGGAAAGACACAAATGAGGAGCATTATATAGTCAGCGCCGTAGCTAGCGTGGTGGAATCTGATGGCCGGTGCCTGACGTGTGGTTCTCTTAGTTAAAACTAAATTCCAAGGTCAATCAATGTTATCTCTGCACTGCATCTAAGATCAATAGAATAAATTACCACTGCTCCTTAATTTTCGCACATTCTTTATCAGCTTATTAAATGTTTTGTCCTAATTTAATAAACTTTGGAGTAAAAACTATAATTTAGTATGCCAATTTTTGGTACACCAATACAATCATATTTAACATTTGCTATTTAAAGGTCAAATCTTGTTGTCACGGACACTAAAGAAATTTAGGGAACATTTAGTAACTTTTTACTAAATAAATGTAGTAAAAGGTGTATCAACACTAAAATACAGAATGATGTAAAATTAAGTTGAATTGGTTGCATAATGAAATGCTGAAATTCCCACTAGATTCTTCCAAAAATAAAAATTTACTTTGACGTAAAATTTTATTTAAAAACAATCCTTAAATTTTGTTACTCTGTATTCCACTTTTTAAGTTACGATGTTTAAGGTTTACTACTATTTGCGAACTTCGAGAAATTACGGTAAAGCATCTTGATATGAATTTCCAAATCAGTATTAGTGAGGCTTCCTTTGGAAATCAGCTAACTACTTTGCTCGTAATGTTTGCTTTCCTGCCTGTACTTGTACCACTAATTTTAATGTTTATTTAATTTTCATTCCAGTTTTTTGGAAGCGCTTGCTCAATGGGCAAATTTTGAGACTCCCAGTTCCTCAAATCTTTTTTTGCGCCTTCTGATACATATTAAAATATGTGCAATCATAATTTACGCAATATTTTATACCATGCTAATATGATTTATAGGCAAATATTTATTTCGAATCTTTATCCAAATAACTACGTAGTGTCCCTTAAAATATAATTTTTATTGATATACCTAACTAAATGAAGCACACTTGAGACCATTTGTCGGAATTTAATAGTTAGATGCTTTTGCACTTTATTGGTTTACGTAAGCTATATGGAAAACACCTTTGATGTCTCAAATAATCTTGCAAACTATTTTCAGGCGACGGCATGATGTATTCCGGCTTCTAAACTGAGGAATCAGGTGTGGTTTAAATTTACTAATATGTTTTTTTACATATGAAAACCCCTGTTGCCAGCAGCAAATCAGCAGTTTATGAGATGTAAGCGAACACAACTTAATTAATCCAGATGATTGTACTCTATTTATTTATTATATCTTGTTACATTTGATCACCACGCGACTAATGCATCAGTAAACTAGATGAGCTGCGTGCTACCTTATTAATGATCCTGGAGTAGTTCTATATGTTTTTCAAGGCCTTTAACATAATAGTTAGCCCGCGCTTCAGCAGGTATAGCTCAACTAAACTTTTACCCTTTACTTGCGATTTGCAACAATTATCGATCGACTGCCGTCTGGTCCCTCAAAATTTGATTGACTCAACTCCTGATTTTTGTTAAGTCCAACTCATTCAGTGAACGCATTTAAATGCAGCACACTGTAAAGAGTCATTTTAGTTGAATAAAAAGTCCGTCGATTTCATCCAAATCGTCTGTCATGCATGTGTTTTCAACTTTGAACGCTAATCGACCTTTAACAACGTAGCCGTTGGCGCTCTTTGGTGCGGCTTAAATGGTGATTCTGTGCCTCACGTCTTGTAAAAAAATCTTTATTATCGAACATTACAAAAAGAGTCCACAGTATCATTTGATTGCCTTAAGGCTGCATTCCTTAAGACCAGAGACGCCACAGAAAGAATGAATTTGGCTTTGAGCAACGTCTAAATTTACTAGAGTTGACCACACTGTAACCTTTACTCGCTATAGCAGACACACCCATTGGCCTGGCTAATGAAGTGCTTGAGAGAGAATTAAATTAGTTTAACCTAACGGCCAGTCATTTTAGAAGACTCTTATCGAATTATTTTTCCAAAGATGAGTGCTATGGCGAGCTGTCAGCAAGCAAAGTTAACAGACAGGAACAGACACTTTTCAATTTACTTCCATGAGTGCACTTTAAATTATTATATTTGTTCCGGGATCGAAGTCTAGCTAGGCCATATAAAATTACGCCACGCCTCTACACCGTCAGTAAGCAAGTTGAGCTGCTCTTATTTCCATCTTGCATCATTTTTTTTAGGTGCTTCACCTTGTATTAATCAAAACAACCCTGGGAGCAAAAAAATGAAAAGTATCGCCTCTATTTAGACTAAACACGTGAGGGACAATGCCAGACGTCGAGCAGAGAGCTTTTACTGTATCAGCCAAAGACTGAGTGCGAGTTCAAATGCGCCTTATTATATGTTTGCTTTTCTTAGCATTTAAGTGACCTGCAAGAGTAAAACAGAGAGCAAAACAGAAACACTAATCCTTATACTAAGACCCAAGTGTTTTGCGATATAGCATATCCGGACTTATGAGTGCATACGCACATTGACATAACTGAGGCAGCGAAGCAGGTCTTTAGACATCCCATATAGCAGAAACTTCAGCCAGAAACAAATTATCCAAATCCACTAAGGTGGCTGCTTCGCTAGAGTAATAGAAATTTCAATCCATTCAAGTTTGTGGTCATTTTTAATGCATTTCGAGTAGTTTATATTTCTTATTGGCACTTGAATATGTTTCAAATTTGCTAGTATTTCGGGCCCTAGCATGTAATCTTGAACCACACTGGGGCCACGGAATTAACCCTGGCCCGATTACGCTTCCCTGATACTCGCGATGAAGAAAAAGATCATAGATGACGTGGAAACAAACTTTTACTTAAGAACTCAACCGCGTTGGGGTCGTGTATATTTATAGCTTAGATGTGTGAGTCATACCTGCGCTATTGTCGAGAGGATAATCCAAGATAAATGAGGGGGGAATTGAGGGTCAGTGCGGCTGGAGACATGCTGCAAATAGGGGAGCCCTGAGTCGAAGGTGGAGCGATCGGTTTGACGCGTGTGAATAGGCAAAATTCACAGCATTAGCATTACCTATAAAGTAATCAAAGGTTGACTGTAATTGCGGGATACAACCAACGGAATATTCCAGTACTTACAATATTATTGTTTTACATTTGTATTATTGGTGTCTTGAGCATTGTCTGGATGTCGCTTAATTTTTGATTTGTATTGACTGCCTTTTGCTAAAATTATCTTCTTTAACAAAACTTAAAATTATTTTAAAAAATGCTGTGAATCGGTCAAGTGCTATATGAGTCATTTAAAACACATTTGCAAATTCCAGATGATCGGGAAAGCATGATTTAATTGTTATGTATGAAAAAATCACAGCTTCTAACGGAACTCTTCTCAATACCAGATGCGACACTAGGAATCGTGATTTTTGTACAAACACCTTTTATTACTTTACCATTCCTTGCAAGATTTTAGGGTATCTCATTTCCTACACATTTTTTACTCATTCTTACTTTTAAGGCCTTCAGCAAATTTCCAAACGGCGTCCAATACATGCTATTATCTTCAACCAATTATTGCCGTGATTCTCTTCTAGATCCAGGATAAGTGGCGGGACTATGTGTAGAATGCTCGAGACGCACTATGAAGGAGACTGGAACAACGGAGGAGGCTTTGTCGACCAATCACAAGCCATAACCACACATCGGGCGCCGTCCATCGGAGTCCACCACGCTGGCTACGCTGCTCACTATATACCGCTTCTGATGGGTGCCTGTCTCTGGTTGGCTGCATATTTTCCTCGCATGCCACTCGAACGCAAGGAGACAGAGTATTGGCTGGGGGCAGTGTTGTCCAATATGTCTGCGCCCTTATACGTCTTTTCACTATTGCGCCTTAATTCTGTGATATAGTGTCTTGCCATCTTTTGAGTTTGCATCTCGCCCCCGGATATGAGTGTACGGTTTTTTTCATTTTTTTGCTTCGTTTTATATTGTCTTCAGCGTCGAGATTTTCATTGTACTAATGCTACCAGCAAAGTCTGGTAATATAATCTTATGAACAATTTTGTAAAATTAATAGTCGCTGGTCCCGTCACACCCATAATGTGGGGGTGCATAATATGAGAAGAAATATTTTTGACTGTGTCTTTCATATGTTCTTATGCTTTTACGCCTCATAACTTACGGAAGCTCTGCAATATATCCGAGGTCATCCTTTTCTAGGCGTCCGACGCAGGTTCTGCCGGTTATGACTCGGGCAGATCAGACACGCCCCAGTATTCAGGTAAAAACAGTATTGAAATTCCGCTTCGTGGAGGACTCGAAGTGATAGTACTCGACACCACCCAACTTCCGGATGCAGATGAGGTCATCGGCATTTTAACCCAGGAGGGTTCTTCTCCACGTGAATGGAATAACGTTGCACTGGCGTACTACAAAAATAAACGATTTGACGAGTTTGAGAAGGTTCTTGAAGCCGCCAAACAGACGGTTACCAATGTGCCCCCAAAATGGGAAAGTGATGTTCTTCAAATGTTTGACATGCTCGCCAATTATTGTGACAGAAAGGCCGCAAAGTATGTCTATTGAAAGTGGTTTCGTCTAAATCAATTTAGAGAGAACAACAAGGAGAAGCGTGCAGAATTAATTACCCGGGCAGCAACACTGTTTACAGCCGCAGACCGCATTTCGATGTACGATCAAAACCATTTACTTGGCCGTGCTTTCTACTTCATTTACGAGGGCGAAAAATGGAGTCAGGCTGATAGCCAGCTTAATTTCGTTCTTAATCGACAAACTCTGCATGTGCCGGCGTATTTGGGCAAGGCTTGCATTGCATTTAACAAACAGGAGTACAAGAATGCTCTCGGGTTTTATCGCAAAGCACTGCGTCTCCAGCCAAATTGTCCGGCATCGGTTCGCTTAGGAATAGGACATTGCTTTGCGCGTCTAGGCAACCTAAAAAAGGCCAGATTAGCCTTTCAAAGAGCCCTAGACCTTGATCCGGAAAGTGTGAAGGCTCTTGTCGGGCTTGCGATTCTTGATTTGAACGAAAAGACTCAGGTAGGCTGTTGCACTTTTTTATCGCTTGCTTATCCCACAGGAGTCGATTAAGCAGGGCGTCCAGAAGCTGTCAAGAGCTTACAACCTTGATCCCACAAACCCGATGGTACTGAATCATCTGGCGGATCACTTCTTTTACAAAAAGGAGTACGACAAGGTCCATCAACTTGCGATGCACGCCTTCCACAACACTGAAAACGAGGCAATGCGGGCTGAGAGTTGCTACCAGATGGCGCGAGCTCTTCACGTGGAGGGTAACTACGACAAGGCCTTCCAGTACTACTACCTCGCCACCCAATTTGCCTCTCCTTCCTTCCTCTTGCCATTCTACGGCCTTGGTCAGATGTATTTGCATCGTAACGACTTAGAACACGTACGTATACAGTTCCTATTAAGTTCCTTTCATGGCGTTGCACTGCTAACTCAAATTTCGTGTTGTGTAGGCGGCTATTGCCTTCGAAAAGGTGCTTAAAGCTTACCCGAACAACTACGAGACGTTGAAAATCCTCGGAAGCTTGTACGCACAATCCAACAAGCTAGATAAGCGAGCTCAAGCCAAACAGCTTTTCAAAAAAGTACGTACATGCCTAATATTAAACCCAGACACGACCGCTTGTCTTAACCAGAATGCTTCCCCAAATTTAAGGTCACAGACAGCCAGCCGGATGACGTGGAGGCATGGATTGAGTACGCCCAATTACTGGAAGAGGACACTTCTGGTGCCCTCAATGCCTACTTGAACGCCCTCAATATTCTCGAAGACTGTCAGCTCGAGGTGTCGCCGGAAATCCTCAACAACATCGGTGTCCTGTATTTCATGAAAAATGAGCACACCAAAGCTGAAGTACGTCACCCTCTTCGTGAAGGCTTGTGAACAGTTCGAAAGCCTGCCTCACAGACATGTTTACTTGTCGCTTTAGTCCTTCCTTAATCGGGCCTACGAGCGCCTGTGTGAGGAACAGCTGCAGGACGATGAGAGCAGTGGCACGGATAAGCCCCCACGCAGTCTCACACCCGCGCCCCTGGTGAGCACTCTGACGGCTAGCGCGATCGTCGAGTTGCATCGGCGAACGGCCTCGGGCGGTGAGGGTGCTGCCTCCGACGACTACTACCACGACCTCTCTGTCACTGTGCGCTACAATCAGGCGCGTCTGCACGAGGCCATGAATCGACCCGACCTCGCTGAGGGCGTTTACAAGTCTATTCTCCTTCAGCACCCCACCTACACCGACTGTATGTGTTGAGTTGACGTTGGCTAGTTTCTGCATCACGCAACGACCATGTGATACGACTGGCTGTTTCTAGACCTCTGTAACCCCACGCAAACTAAGCAGACTATTCACGTTGCTGTGTTGTTGTAGGCGATGGTTTGAGACCTTTCTTTAAATGGAATTTTATTGATAGCTATGTAGCACCGCAGCCATTGACGCCGTCGTCTTGAGTGTCGTTTCTCGCATTTTCCAGGTTACATCCGTCTTGGTTGCATTGCTCGCGATCGTGGCCAATTGCGGGACGCTTCTTTGTGGTTCAGAGAGGTTTTAGAGATTAATCCTGTAAGTTTGCATAAAATTATTGCAACTAAATTTCCACGAGACAGCATTTTGCTCGCAACTCTGTTCTTGCTTCTGCGAAGCATCTGATTGGTCCACGCAATGACGTCGGGTGTGATCTCTTTCTAGGACAATCCGGACGCCTGGACGCTGATTGGTCTGCTGCATCTGAACAAGGGCGAGGTGGAGCTGGCGCAAAAGAAGTTCGAGCGTATCGTGCGCCAGGCGAAGTACCGTGCCGACGCGTTCTGTCGTATCATCCTCGGCAACATCTGGCTTCGCACGCTTCACCATCAAATGCGCGACAAGGATCGACGCAAACGCCACGAAGTAAGCCCTCCCCCCGCTTTTCAGTGCCTACCGCTTCCTCGTGGAGTTTTGTTCCCCCCCGGTTAACTCCGTGCGTTTGTGCCCTTACACAGGAGCGCGCTCTCTCCTGCTACAAAGCGGTGTTGAGCGCCGACCCGAGGAACATATGGGCAGCCCACGGAATAGGCTGCGTGCTAGCGCACAAAGGCTTCATCAACGAGGCTCGCGACGTCTTCGCGCAGGTACGCGAGGCCACGGCCGACTTCCCGGACGTCTGGATGAACATCGCCCACGTCTACGTTGAGCAGAAGCAGTTCACGGCGGCCATTCAAATGGTGAGGCTCTGATTTGGTTGGTCTAGTTGTTTCGCCTCGGGTGATGCCGTCTTGTCCAAACGCCCTTGTTGATTTGGAATTCCGAATTCGAGGGAAGCATCATTGTCGTTGGCACAGTGTCTCTCTATATGTATATATATTTCAGTACGAAAATTGCATCCGCAAATTCAACAGGGAGAACGACACCGAACTCTTGCTATACCTGGCGCGAGCCTTCTTCAAGGCAAACCAACTGAAGGAGTGCAAAACCATCCTCCTGAAGGTGGGTATCGATAACTTTTCAGTTGCCCGAGTGTTAGCGGCCTTGAAGTGACGGTTTCGCATTGATTTTGAATTAGGCGCGCCGTGTTAAACCCTGGGACCCCTTGTTGACCTTCAACCTGGCTCTGGTGCAGAAACGCATGGCTGTTCTGGTGTTGAAGGACGAAGCGAGCAGCTTTGCCGCGGTGTGTGAGGCCATTTCTGACCTCAACATGGCACGATGGTGAGTTGACGGACTACTCGAGTTGATGTGTGCATCAGGTTACCCCTTGGAAGCGCATAGATGGATCTGTATTAAATGTGCGGAAAACTGTATGCATCCTAAGGTCAAGGTCATTGCCCGCTTGACCAATGGGATGTCAAGAGGGTCCGGACACGCGTAAGCTGGTAGACACAACGCGGCGGCCACCGATACGGTTCGAGACCACAAACTCCTAACACTGATTCACATGTCATGTAGTTGCCGTTCAGGTAGATGGGGAAATAGCATGCTACCGCACTCATCCATTTTCAGCACATTCGAGTACCTCGCCAAGTCGAGCGAAGTGGTGAACCAGGCCATGGCCGGCGACGAAGCACGTGCCTGTCAGGACCTTCTGAGCCAGGCGAAGTACCATCTGGACCGCGCGAAGACCAGGGAGGAGCGAGAACGTATCTTCCGCCAACAGCAGGCACGTCCATCTACACCAAGGAATTGTGTGTGTGTAGACAAGGCCGGTGAAATGTGCAAACGGTGTTGTTGTTGTTTTGTAGGAGGAGGAGCGAGAAGCTCAGCGTCAGAAGCAGGCGGAGCTGCAGGCCAAAGCCGAGGCTCTGCGACTTGAACGCGAGCGTCGACTGGAGGAGGAACGCGGCAAGTTCATCGAAAAGGCCAAGCAAATCAACATCGAGTCCACAGCACTGGTGATTGAGCATTTTGCACCATGAATGAGGGACAAGCGGGCAACCCGTTCAACGATTTTTTGCTTTTTGTAGGACAAGAAAACGCGCAAGAGTGCCGGTGGAGGCGGGAAGAAGCGTCATGCGGAGGATGACTTCCTCGACGATGGTGACAGCAGCGACGATGGTGGTGCTCAAAAGGCGCCCGAAGACGTCGCTGAAGGGGGCGAGGTACACCACTCCAAGAAGACCAAGAAGACGAAGAAGCCGCGTTTCGAGAGCAAGAAATCCTCCAAGCACCATGACCATCACCACCGCGGTGTTGAGGAGAGGCACTCGGCTAAGCACCGTGGTCGTGTGGTGAGCAAGGCAGTCATCAGCGACGAGGACGATTCTGGCAGTTCGAGCGGAGAGGACTTGGACGCGGACGAGAAGATCCACCGACAGAAGCTCCTTGAATTGCAGCAGGAGCGTGCTAGAGAAGACGCTGGTGAATACTCCGCCGAGGGGGCTTCACGTCAACGCCGCGTGAACGCGGCTTCTTTAAGTGGAAGTGATGACGAGTCGGCGCCATCTCCGAGAGCAGAAAAAAGAAAGAGCACGTCGCCCGATAGTAAGGGCAGTGACGACGGCGATGATGGCGCACCAGATGCCGTCGGGAAAGCGGAAACCGGCAACAAGCGGGCTCGTCTTTTGGAGAGCAGTGAGAGTGAGAGCAGCGAGCTTGAAGGCGACGCCCAACCGTCTCCAATAAAGCGAGTCTCCGCGTGGTTGTCATCATCATCTGACGAAAACGAATAATGTGAACACACACGCACCCTTCCCAATATTTTTATTCTTACTTAAGGAAAACTGAAACCTCGCTGTTGTTGTTTTCGGAGTTTTTTGGAGAAGACGGTTTATGTAAATAAAACATACATAAAATTACAAAAAAATAAGAGATCACAGGAACAATCTAGGGAGTATACTCGTTGCCTGGGTTCACGATTTCTCCGCTAAAGGGTTCGGGATTGTAGGACACCTGATTGTCGCCTACCAAGGGGTAGGGCTCGTAGGTCTCTGGACAGCTCGCTTCCTCGTCGACGTCGTCCAGATAGTCGATGTCGATTACCTCGGGATTTTTGACCACTGGTTGCGGGTTGTATTCGACAGTTTCTGCTCCTTCAGCCTCCTGAAGGTCGTCTGTGGGGACGTAAACTTCCTTGACGTCTTCAAAGACCTGGCCGGGGTTACTCACAACCAACTCCGGGTTATACTCATTGTCAGCTTCGTGGGCACCAGCCGCTCCTGTTTGTCCTGCAATCGGATCGCCATCATCATCCAGTTCACCCAAATCGATTTCTTCCGGATTAGGAACCACCCGTCCAGACTTTGGCGGACTCGGTTCGTATTCGGCGGTTGGCGTCGACGTGGGGCCATCGTCCTCAGACCGAACAGCATCGTCGTCGTCATCGTCTTCGTCGGCCAGCGTGCGACTGGCCAACTCCACGACGTTGTACGACTCCTTGCCCATCAGCGCAGCGTTGGGATTGGTCAGTTCGAGCATCGCACACAACAACTCGGTCTGGGGATTAGAGAAGAAGGGCTGCTTCTGGGCTTGCGCGTCCTTCAGAGCGAGCGCAGCAAGCTGTTGGCGACGCTTGTTGTGCAGGGTGGTGTCGTCTGGTTTGTAGGCGGGCGCAGTTCGTTCAAAATTCTGGGGAATTCGGAAAACCCCCATAAAGGGGTCCCAGAGGGATTCCATGTCGGCGACGGAGGCGGCGTACGACTGTCTACAAGCAAGACGAGAAAATCCCGAAGTTTGGAATCCCAAGCGACACCACAAGTTGGACGGACCTCAGTAAATATCATGCCTCTTCCACTTAGATGGCTAAAGCTGTCTCGCGGATCTGCATTCGGCAGCGAACGCGCGCAATCTTAATTCTAGGGTCACTTGTAACAATGAGGTGCGTACTGCTGATTGCCTGACAGATCACGCGTGTCAGATTTGGTTTAAAGCATTCAATTTTGAGATTATCAACTACTAAAAGTTTATTTACGTTGAACTAGTCAGATCGTGCGTAGGCACGTATAATCAGGATACATTTTAGGAAGATTAAATTCACCTGACGCAACTGATTCTGATCAAACCGACGGAAAAATCACCCATTTCGATTCTAAAGTAACATCGATTGAACATGATCATGTTCCAACCACAACGAACTGGCCTTTTTCCAGGCAACTCAGCCGACCCAAGACCTCCAACAAAACAGACCAATGAGAAGACAATTGCAACACGCACGTACGCACGCGCGGGCGCGCGCCAATCGCGAGCATGTGAGTGAAAAGGCCGTCGAACCTACACGTCTGTGCCATTCTGTCCGGGAAGCATGCACGGTATCTGGGTGAGCGAGAGGAACTCGTTGGTCGAGCGCAGAATGCACATCCACTCTGGGTCCAGCGTTAAGGCTGGTTCGTCGTTGTCGTCATCGTCCGTTGTCTTCGACGGTAGACTGACGATGACCGGAGCCTCGTGGTCATCGCCATCTTCAATGCGACCTTCTTCCGTGAAGGTCGCGTAGGACGGATCGGGCTCAATGTCAAGGAACTGGAGGTAGTCTCGCGAAGGAAGGCATTTGTCCAACGCAAGGAACTTCGTGTGACGACCCCTTCGATCCTATAATTCAAGATCAGGAACGTCTAGAAGTGTATGCGGAATCTGTGATCACCCACCTCAGCACTGACACGACTCTTCCGAAGCTGACAACAACTTCCACTCCTCGGAACTCACTTGATGCTCCACAACGGCGGCAAACTTGCAGTGGAGGTGCGCAGCAAACCAGAATCGAGGTCGTAGACGACAGAGCAGCTGTTCAGCAGGCGGACTTCCAAGAGTGTTGGATGCCACTTCCTCTTTGAAATGCCGCTTCCTCGACAGCAGGCCCTTCTTGTCACCGTAGTGGTAGATGCCTCTGGGCCAATCGTGACTCAGCATTATGTCAACACGACGATTCAATTGGCCTAGCCGGAACACCTCGAGATTGCGAACGTGGTAGACGGAGCGCTTGGTAGAGTCCGTGTAAGGCGGGTGCTCAAAGTGTCCGAGGGAGTAGTCGTGGAGTTTGTAAATTCCCGAAAGGCCTGCGATACGCAGACCGGCAAACTGAACGACACCGGCGTAGCCTAAATCGATAATCCAATCCAGAGTGCTACTGTGCGCTACTGGCTGTGGGTAAGATGATCCCGACAAATACTTACCCATGTACCAGATGTTGGGTGCGACCCATCCACCGTAGGGAAGCTCCTGGAGGTAGCTGGAGGCCTCGTGATTTCCTCCAACAAAGACTGTTGGAATCGGAGCGGTCATTTCCTCGGAGTAATACCTTGGGAGAGAAAGACAGAAGAATGCAAAAAAGCTGACTTCAGAGTGGATGGTCGATTGAGAGATATCGGGACAGACCTCAACATCTGACTTCGGTGAACACGATCAACAATCTTTTCCCCATCTACGTTTGATACGCTTGAACACGAAGAACAATGTTCTGAATTTATATGTTGTGTTTGCACATGAAACTTTGGTTCAATCGGAAGCACTTTACACACCAATCCACCAATGAATGACACCCCAGGCTACTATACACGAAACTGCTTGAATTGATCCCATTAAAAAACGCCAACCACCCGTATCTTCCATCTGATTGGTTGTTACGTGAGTACATGTGTGTGCGCCTAATTGGTCAGCCTTCACCTTTTCCAACCAATCCGGAATGAAAATTAGTTTTTTTCCAATTGCCGATGAAAATGGTGAATCAACACAAGAAAAACATTGACAGATGAGAGAAACGTTGTCCTGAAAAACTAACGGATTGTGGCAGAAAGTCGTTGTGGTTTGTTTTAATCGAATTTTTGAAACATCCGATTTGATTCGACCAATTAGCAGCTCGGAACCAAACACGGAGTCACCAAATGCCGAGAGGAGGGCAAGACCTTACCTATAGAAATCGCCCATTTGATAGTACTTCGGAGGGACGGACATCGCGTGGAGATCAGCTGGGTTGCGAACTGACTGGAAGTCGCCACAGCAAAGAACAAGTTGGGTCTTCTTGCCTGTCTGCTGATCCATCGACTCGATGTCCGCGTACACCTTGTCCAACTCACCGTGCAGACAACCAACTACACACACTCTAACCATGGAAGCTGGAACAAGGCAAATTCGACATGTCAGGCATTATGCAACCACTACTCCTCCCCCCAATGGACCACTAAAAAGCACGTAGATTGCGCTGTGGAACGCCTTACTAACAAAACCGCATTCGAAATTACATGTCGACAAATTAAAGAACAGCAAAAACGGCATGTGTAGACCCCACAATTAGCCTCACAACACCCATTCGTTTTAAATATCAACACTAAATCGACATTTATAATCACAAAAAGCAGTGTTAGCGACCACAAACCAGGAATTTAGCTACCACAACGCGCGAAATCACGCAACTGAACGAACTGAATGAGCACGCCTACAGACGAATTCGGTTCAGGGTATCCGCCACTTGGTGGTGCAGTGAAACGATGAAAAAAAACAGCTGTTTGAAACAAGTACTACAAGTTTAGGGCTAGACAGTGTGTTGTTCGTTAGTCTGAGGCGCGTAATTCCAGGCTAAGCAGAAGCTGATAGGGAAAAACGGGACCAATTTCGACCCAGATTTGGGAAACGATTGAGGCCGGGAGGTGGGGGTGGGGCAGAACACCAAGTAGACAATTCGTTTACAACGCACGATCAGTCATTCGCATTCAGAGAAAGAAGACGAAATCAGCTCGATTAATACTCAACATTTACTTTTCTTTCCGCGTAGAAAAGACCGTTTACATTAGAAGCATGTGGAAAGCTAGAAACAACACAATGTGGCAAGTTTCAGTTTGCGGACACAAAATGCGATGACGACGACGACGACGACACCTGCTGTCATCGGCCTTGGTAGCCGCCCCCGCCGCCTCCACCGCGTCGCGCGCCTCCAGCACCGTTGCCGTAGGGCTTTCCACCGCCGTAGAATGCTCCACCGCGTTGTCCGCCGACCATCGATGGAAGAGGGCCTGGTCCACCGTAACCGTTGCCACGGTAGCCACCACCGCCGCCGTAGGGCTAAAACAACCAGAAGGGACGGTGATACAACAAAACACGGCTGTCCAATAAGAGATTGACAGACTATCTCCAAGGCAAAGTTGTTGGGGAACCATCAAGGAAGATGGATTCTTGAATTCCAGCTAGACAACGATAAGGTAAAGGCAATCCAGACCGCGGGGTGCTTACCGGATAGCCACCACCGCCCCCTCCGGGGTACATCTGGGGCGGTGGTCCTTGCGGAGGCATGCCCCCACGGCCACAGCGGTCATACGGCGACATCATAGGGGGTGGCGGTGGTGGTGGCGGACCACTTTGGTCGTAGCACCACTGGGCGGGTGGCGGATAACCTCCAGGCGCTCCTCTGGAACTGGAAGAATTAAAATCAATTTTAAACAATCGATTTCAGTGTGTTTGGCTAAATAAGAGGATCAATGCCTAGTACGCGAAAAGAGGCGACAAGTCAAACGCCGAACAGACGCTAAATTGCGCATATTTTTAATTGACAGTTGACGCCTTCCACATTAAGGTTATGATGTAGGGTGGAACAGCGTAGAATAGGTCACAAAGCGCACCACCAGCTCGACTTACTTTCGATTATCGCGCAGGTCGCCTCCACCTCCACCGCCACCAGCTCCACCGCGACGCATGAACCCAGCGGTAGTTATCGATCCGTCACCGCCTCTTCCTCGGCCCCCCCTTGGTGACCGCGACCGCGACCTTGATCGATCCCGCCAGCGCCGATCGGAGGATGGGGAGCGGCTGCGGGAGCGAGAGGAACGCGATCTGGAACGGGAACGAGAGCGCGATCCAGATGAGGACCGGGATCTGCGGGAGTCACGCGACCTAATGAAGAGAAACGCGATTATTGCATTGGAGGTTTGGGGTTTAGAAGGCGTGAATTTTAATCAAGATGAATAATAACTAGATATGGCAGTAATGAGTAGAGACAAAAACTGGCGTACCCTGAAGAGCGTGACTCAGACCGTGACCTTGAGCGGGAGCGCGAATACGTCCGCGAGCGTGAGCGCGAACGCCGACGCGGCGCCGAACTAAATCGAGAAGGCCTTGAAATGAGCTGGGAGGGGGGCTGTGAGGATGGAGGGCCAGCCTGCGCCACCATTCCAGGCGGAGGGAAGTTCATAAAACCCGTCGATGGCAGCCGCTCCTTGGCCGTGGCAGACTGCGCCTCGTTGCCCGCAGCCGCCGCCGACGACGACGCAGCAGCAGCAGCTGACGCAGCGGCGGCGGCTGCAGCAGCGAACTGGGCATTCATCTTCGGCAGGAGCATTGTCGGCGGCGGGACGCCGATTAGCGCCGCGGGTCCGGTTCTTATCGCCTGACCGATCGCTGTTTTCGGATAGGCGGTGAGGTAAGCGAGTTGAGAGGGGCCTTTGTAGCTCGAATTCTTCTTAGACACTGGCGGCGGGCTGATAGCCCCGTCACCGCCGCTATCCTTCCTGCTTCTGGCCTCCTCCTTGGCACGGTAGAACTCAAACAGCCCCAATCGCTCCCAGCCCTCAGCGTCGCGGGGTCGATCGTGCGTCGGCTGGGCGTAGTAGGCGTCCAGAGCGAGCATGAGCTGCTCTGAAGGCGGCTCAGCTGGTAAGAGGCGGAGTTTCTTGGGATCAAGAGGCGTGAATTCAAAGTCCTCCATGGCTATAAGTGGGTGCATTAAACCGGCTGGAAGTTGCCAGAAAGGAACCTTCGGGGTAAGATCCTCTTCGGAGGCTGGGAGTGGTGGTTCGTCAAGGCTATCGTCATGACTCCAACCACCACCACCACCACCACCACCACTTCTAGAAGGGCTACCGCTGCCCGGTTGTGGACCGCCACGCGACCGACGAGATTCAGCGCCCCAACGATCGCCGCTGTCGTGCTCCCCACTGTAATCGCTATCGTGGTCGTCTGGGTAGCGCCTCCGATGCGGCGGTGGACCGCGGTACGATCGATCGTCGTGGTAGGGCTCATCATAACGACCTACAAATAAGGCGAATTCCAACGCGTCAGAGAAATAGGCCTACTAGCCTCAATTGTACGATGCTGTCCCTGCTACTAGAGGTAGCTGGGAGGCAGAATTTAATCAAACTCTGAGCGAGAAACTATGATTGAATAGTAATTCAAAGGGAAGTAACCAATAGAACTCTCAACAGTTCTAACCTGGCGGACCGTCCCGTCTAAATCGATCTCTAGGAGGTCCACCACCACCACCACCTCTGTATAGAGGCGGCGGCGGCCCTCGCCTATCACAGTACTCATCATCTGGGTGATAGGGGGGCATGTCGTCACCTCTCGGTCTTCCCCAGCGGTCACCCCTTCCTCCCATCGGAGGAGGTGGACCAGCCATGAAGGGTGGAGGACGCGGACCGTCGTAGCTGCCGTGCCAACGGTGATCGAAGCTGCCACCGCCACCCCCTCCCCATCCGCCACCGCCGCCCCCATAAGGGTGGGGTGGGGGTGGTGGGGCGTAGCGGGAGAAATCGGGAAAGGGAGGGACACCCTCAGGAGCGCCGGGTTGCAGCTCCGCCTCCGCCGCCATCGCCTTACGCACGTGCTCGGCAAAGTCGTCATGCTGCTTCTTGAGGGCTTCGTAACGGCTGGCATGTTCCGCTTCTACTGCTGCAATCTTATCAGCATGAATCTAACAATCGTACAGAGAGAAATGTTTAAGTGCCACGTGCGACATGAGGGAAGAAGGACTAGATGCGGAAACTTACCTTGTCTTGATCTGCACGCCACACCTCCATAAAGGCCTTACGATCAAGCTCCTCCTTCATATTCTTGAGTAAATCCTCTGGAAGGTAGGCATTAGTCTCCCAAAGAGTTAGGACACGCGTTAACTTGGACGTTTGGGCTTCATCGGCCAGCTCGATGGCCAGACAGAAAATCGGAACGACAATCTTGTTGATGGCGTCCTACAAAAAAAAGGCAAGTACAGGGACTCGTGAGAGGAACAAGGGTCGCCAACCCGAGGTTGCTAGTGGCGAAATTTACCTGGAAAAACGGGAGCGCAGAACGGCGTTTTAGGTAGTGCAGGAGGTCGTTGAGGAGGTAGACAATGTGCAAGCGAGTTTCAAAAGTGGCGCCTGAGTTTAGAACGCGCATAAGCAAGTAATCCGCCACGAGATTCGCGCACTCCGCACTCTTGGACAGCTGTTCCACAGCCCAAACCTTTCCTTTGGCGATGTTCTCCTTGGTGCACAAGTCAATGAGCGGTTGGATAGCGGCCGAGATGTCGTCTGGAGAGATATTCAACGCGGAAGCCTGATTGATAATGCTGTCCATCCGGGTTTTGTCTAGACACTGTCGAACAGCCTCTGGTTTCTCCTGCAGTATAATCTTATCGTACTGGGCCTTAAGATTGGCCTCGCTGCGTTTGATGTCCTCTTCAGTTAGGGGAGGGTGATGAGGAGGTGGTGGCGGTGCTGGGGCATAGTAATTTGGGGGGTAAGGTCCGTGGCCCCAAGGAAGGGGTGGTGGCCCCCCTTGGGGAGCCCAAGGGGGGCCCCAATTGCCTTGTGGAGGAGGCCAGGGACCACCAACATAATTATCTCCCCCACCACGACCTTGGTCATCCCAATTGCGGTTAAAAGGCGGGGCACCCCACTGAGGTTAAAAATAAAAAAGCACAGGTGTTGCCCGTTAGCTGTAATTATAACCCAAATCCAAGCATTTTTTGCAAGGTGTTGTCACTCAGATAATTTATAAGTGTCAATAGGAGATAGCCAAATGAGCCAGTGACAAAAAAACAAACAATTACTAGAGTTGCACGACAAAAATCGCACAATGTTAAGCCGTTATTACTGTACAAATAACTACCAGCAACAAAACAAATACAAATTTTACGTGTCTAAGAGAATAAATTTTTGCAGCTGTGAAATGTTAGTACTGCAAAAATCAAAAAAAACTTCGCAAGGTTTTTTTAAATGTCAGTTAGATAATGTACGGCATAAAGAAATCAGATGTTAACGTACAGGTGGGCCAGCAGGATCTGGGTGAAAAGGTGGCTGCTGTGATAACATATGAGGTGGTAGTGGTTGAGGCATACTCTTCTTTATTTCTTCAACCTTCATTTTATAGTATTCCGAATAATCACCTCCGAATAGAAAAGCGAATTGGGGATTGCCCTGTTGCTTATCTTTAGTCATCCGCTCAAAATCAGGGCCATTTCGAGCAACAAATTGGGCCAGTTTGTCTATAACCGAACGTTGTTCAGGGTCTGTGGGTGGTTCTTGGCCATCGGATTGCGACATTACGGGACCTTGAAAAAATATAGACTAGTGATTTTAATTGTAGTCAAGTTTATAAAAAGCATACTAAAGTCGACTGAGTAAAATTAGCAACCGTGTTAAAAACAAACATGATAACAAATCACAAACCAGGGCCAGAAATGACGGGGTTGAGACCAATTCCAAACAACCCACTTGTATAAGCGAGGGGCTAAAACAAATTTGTTGTTCAGGAACAGGATTAAAGAATGATTGTATAGTAATCTTAATAATAATTGTTATATTATGAAAAATTGACTTTTACTTTACTTTAAAGCATTGGAAAAAAATTATTCATTGTTTGCTTAAACATTTTTAAGTATAAGAGACATAAGTTAGCCAATATCAAGTGACAAATATATCGAGTATATCGGGTATTACACCTCCATATCAGGGTGGGTATTATAAAAAGTCTATTGTTAATTGCAGCATATATAGTAAGAAGAATTTTTGTTGAGCTTTAGACAATGAGATCGAAAAAATCGTTTATGTTCTAGCTAAGAAGCGAAAAAATTGCTTTACATAAAGGGCCCGTCTACTCATCATTAACGATTAAATTATGCACATTTCAAAGTGGAGGAGATTCCTTACTCTGAATATGTTTTACTGTTTCGTTCAGTCAAAACGATCATAGTCTTAATATAACAAGTTGCTACGCAGTATCTCGTAAAAAAACACACTAGATGTTTTAAACTGTTTGCTTAATTTGCTTAAGGTGCTAACTTTATGTTCCAGAGATCTGATCATTTTTTTCTTTTTATTTCATAATTTTGTTGTTTTATTATATTGATTAAAGACTATTATAAGAGTCACTCCCTTTTAAACATATGCTAATGCGAATTGTACGTCAGTTAAAAATTCGTCTTTAGCTTATATTTAAGGGTGACAGATTTACATGTTGTGTAACAGCGTTAATTTGTTATTTGTTTTTAAAATGTTTTTTTTTTTAATTTTTGACTTTTGTTTGGGCGAAATGTTTCTTTTGATTTAAATCTGCACTTTTCCAGTTGATTTTATATATTTAATTAGAATGCCTATTAAGAATCAACTCATTAACGTTAAAACTTTTAGGGGTTTGTTTTTGTATATTGAGTAGTTGCTGGGTGTGTTGTTGCCTTTAGTGACAAGGTAGGTAATCAGATAATTTTGTTGTTGCTGTTGCAATTTATGACTTGTTTAAATTTTTTGTATGCTGGAATAAACATCTAAGATCTGATAGTCATATCTGATAGATGATGTTAGGTGTTTGTGCTTTCTCTTACGCGATAAGCGTATTTAATTTACGTATTGCATTGGAACATTGATTAATGTCCATGAGAATATGTAAGAGAACTATGAATCAGTGCTTAATTTGAGCTGTTGAATTACATATTACTTTGAGGCTTTTAAGCTAGCATCTTAAAATTAAGCTTTGTTTAATTTTGCATTTTAGCAAGCAATTGTTCTGGAACATGACCAACCTTAAAGTGGCCTTACGAATATTACCGAGGTAACAGTTTGCTTTGTTCTTTTCTAACGCATAAATGCAGTGAAGACGAACCAGACAGCGTCTTTAAAATAGATGCCCATTCTGTCAAAGTCATCGACCTCAAATTTGAAGGCGTATGAGCACTTTCTTATAATCCCACTGCCATAGACGCTTAAGTCCGATCCTACCAGCCGCACTTACGAATTTGATCTTGTTTTCACATCAAACCTGTCATTTGATGAAAACCAAGATGAGGTTAGCTTCGACATTTTGATGAATGCTTCAGATTTTTAGGCATGTCGGTTTGAAGGCTGTAAACGATTGCCTTGATGGTTTTAACTGCAGCATATTTGCTTATGGCATGACTGGTACTGGGAAGACCTATACCATCTTTGGCACAAAAGTAATTTTATTTATCCCTGACGCAAGCCACAAATTTATACATGATTTACGCATGGTTTTTGCAAATAGGACTACCCAGGACTGGTGTCACGGTGTTGCAAGGTAAGCATGCTAAAAATTGTCCAACACTTAAAATTGGTTGGCCATCACTCGTTAAGCGATTAAAATCAAGCAAAATGTAGCAACGTTGCCACATTCAAAAGTAGAGGACCGCCTTTTGATAATTGGTCAATAAAAGTAATTCTTCATAAAGAGAAGGGGTCTTTCACCGCGTCCATTTCCTTTACACTGTCGAAAATGCCAAGTTTTGCTTACATTTTGCCTTGCTATGGAGAATAAGATGAAAGACACTTCTAGCTAACATCATTATTAAATCATTTAAACTGCAAAAGGCGCTAATTTATGTTTTATCTTACTACAACTTAATATTTTATTGAAAACGCATTTTTTGTCCAGGCTTTTTTCGACTACGCAATGCAACGTCTGTCCAACGACACTTTTTTCGAAATCAGGTACTATTCACCCTTCACTTAGTAATTAATCAAATTAATATATATACTGTTTGTTACTCTAAATAAAAGCGTCGTTTTAAGCCAACACCAATATTACATTTTTCGTCATGAAGCTCTGTACTCTACTTTTTTCTAGTAAATTGCCTTCATCATGACATGGTTTCAGTTTAGAAATCTTTTTTTTAAGCCTGTGGTATTATCGTGTGTTCTTCGCATAGCAAGATCCACATACGAATGCCATCCCACTTGACGATTGGTGCATTTCGGCTGTCTCCCATTGGACAAGTGCAGCACACACGCTTGCTGCTAAGCAACCGTGCTAAACACACAGACTTATCTTTGAATCAGTACAGGCACAATTCTGGGTCCTTATTTCTGATGTTGATTTAGGCGGTTTTGATGGTTAAAAAACGCGGCAGAGGTTGCATTACTTAATAATGCCAGTTTTAAAGCCTCAATTATAAATTGTGTAATTTACTTGTGGTCTTTTTCTAATTTCATTAAAATTTAACCAAATTGGGTCATAAATAATGTTAGTCTTTTGCGAAAATTGTGTTGATGGCCCTTTAAAGCAGCCTATGTATTCTTTGTGATACATTTAGGGGATGAATTAACAAATAATCGGTTTCCATTTGCTAGTTTTTTCGAAATCTACAACGAACACATCCGAGATCTGCTGGCAGCTCCTGTTGAAGGTTGCGATGATAGATCCGGCCTCCGAGTTCGTGAACATCCGCATAATGGACCCTATGTTGAAAGTGCGTGGTTGCAATAGTCTCCAACACTTTGTAGATCTCACGAAGCACGCTGTCAGCGACCTTGAGGAATTACGGCGATTTATCGATCGCGGAATGGCAGCCAGGTAGAGCCTTACTGGAAGTGGGATGCATTTTTCGCGTACCAGTTTAAGGAATCACTAATCGATGTCGCAGGAGATTTATTCATCACATTGATAATTTAATCAATAATTAATGCTTCGCTGCGGTTTACCGTCCCGTGAGGGAGTAATATGGCGAGTTTTATGTAGGTTTCCTATCGTTTGAAAATGATTAACCAAGTCTTCGGGTCACACGTTAATTGTTTGACTGACGAGGAATTTCATTGGCCAAGGTTACCTAGTGACCAATCAGGTTAAAACTGCCATTTCGGCCAATTTTCCCACAAGGTCTGAACACAAATCTTGCCAGCAGCTTTAGCTACCAGCAGGATGCATTTCACTTACGGCGTCTAATTGTCATTTCGGCTAATCGGAGATTGCAGAAACTTCAAAGGCATGAGAAAATGTTTTATACTGTCTGAAATATCGTAAAGAAATTCGACCAACGTATTTAAAACACGCACAGCCAATACGTATTCACAAAATGTACCTCAAAATTGGTGGTTGCCAAGTGATAATGGGGATGATTGGTCGTCGCTGAAATTGCACTTCTGTGATTGGTCCATAGATAAAGGTTTGCGGCTGACAGGGTCGCAAACTATACTACAACAATAAACAGAGTAAAAAGTAAGGAGTAAACAGCAAACGTAAACAGCTAATGCGCGGCCATTGCCCACTGGCTAAATGAACATTTCTAGTCCATTGGGCGAATTCTACTTGGCGGTTATTCTTAATCACATTAAAACAAGGACCCAATCAGGGCTTACGTGGTAGAAGTTACACAGATGTCTCAACTCAGCATTGTATTGGTGTGTACAAGGGTCAAGGTCATGGACGTGTCCGTCTAGCCAATGGCAATGGGAGCTGGGCTCATCAGACAGGAATACCCCGAGGTGTGTGGACATGCGTTAATTTGCATAATTCAACCCCAACCTCTTCCCACCCTTGCCACATCATTGCTTAGCAGATATCATGCATTCGGTTGTGATGCTGCCAGCCAAGTTTTGCGCGTGGTATTTGAAATTTCGCCTTGTTTCAGGGCAACGGCTGCAACCAATGAAAATGCGCAGAGCAGCAGGAGTCACTCAATCTTTACGATCTACGTCAACCAGGTAGTGCATCCTAACGTATTAGAGGAAAGTGCGAATTATTTCATATCTCATCAACTTTTCCCCTTGTAGAATGTGAGGAATGACGCGGGGGGAATTCAATCCATCCAATCAAAATTACATTTAATCGACTTAGCTGGAAGGTGAGTTTAGTGCGTGAATCGACAGTCGTTTTTATTGCAAAAGCCGGTTTTTTTCTTAAACCTAATTTTGCTGTTTACTTTATTTTCCAATTTTCCAGGAAGCATTTGTATTACTCGCCGAAGTTTAACGCCTGAGACTTCTGACCAATAGAAATGCTCTAAAGTTGGCTATCGTCTATTGGTCCGATCAAGATCCCAAAATTACTCGACTTAAACAAAACAAATCAGCTCACATGCTCACTTTCCCTCGTAAGGTTACGTAAAAGCTCGAAAATTTATTTTAATACTGTAGAAATCTAAAAAGTGTTTATGTACTCTCTTTTAATGTGGTCAATTTTTTCCCGGAAAACCATTTTTTGCGTCGCGAGAATTTTAAGCTATTCTCTGATGACGTTTGATGCGTGGCCTCATTCTGTATAAAAATTATCGATTTTCACGAAGCA
The DNA here is from genome assembly GCA_900604375.1 of Mesocestoides corti. NCBI lineage: Eukaryota > Metazoa > Platyhelminthes > Cestoda > Cyclophyllidea > Mesocestoididae > Mesocestoides > Mesocestoides corti. The sequence goes on from UXSR01005560.1 coordinate 24,607, forward strand.
TTGTCGATTTATTGTTGATAAATTTGTCTTTAAATCGACTTGATTACAGCGAAAAAATTCGCCATCTCCAAGATTGCAGTTATGTATCCGAAACCAGGAATATCAACAAATCTCTTTGTACGCTGAGTATTGTCATCAGGAGACTAGGTACGTTCGAAATTTTTTTGAAAATTACCTATTCAAATCAGCGTCCAGATTTTAAAACAAAATCTAGGAATCTCCTTTTTAAAAAAATACCTGAAATGAATTGTGAATGGATACTTTTCAAATATAAATTATTTGGTGAGGGGCAGTAGGTTTCTGGGCTACGCCACCAAAAGCACTTGTTTGTAGCCAATCAGAAATGGCAAAGATTGTAACAGTTTGAGTTGCTGTGATTGGTTGGTTCTGATTTTCCTAAATACCTTCGATGATTTCATTGGCCAGCTGAGCGGCAGCTAGTCAATCACTCACTTCAGCTTTGATTAAATTGTCAATCATTGCCAATATCTCTTTAATGTGATTTAAATCAATATTCATTGCTGTAATTCACCCAGCAAAATTACCTTCTCAATCCAAAATCTGCATTTAGCTAATTTGAGCAAAGAGAATTCGTTCACTGCATCGCTTTCCTCACTAAGCAGTCCAGCGTCCCTCAACAAACTGCCCGCTACCTCATCCACCAGACGTTGCCGCTTCGTGCCCTATCGGGACTCAAAGTTGACCTGGCTCCTGCGTGACTCCCTCGGGGGTAACGCGAAAACCACTGTCATCATTAGTGAGTTTATCTTCAAGGCCAAACTATTGCAGCTTCATGCAAAGAGACCGTCATTGGCTCATTCAAGTTACATTTATATTTAGCCGTTTCACCCTCGATTCGTCACATCCGGGAAACAGTAAATGCCCTGCGATTTTCACAGCGTATAAAATTGATAAGGAACCGGCCCACTAGTATCAAGGTACGCAATATTTTTTATAACCGATTTGATTCAACTTAGGACCTAAGTTCTCCCTACATTAGTCACCTTTTGGATGAAATTAATCGGTTAAAGAGTGAAGTAAATGAGTGGCGTCAGGTAAGAGATCACACACGATTCCTCATCCTCCATTTGCGTCATAATGCACCTTACTTCTGTTGGCAGCATTATACTACTATCAAGGTTAATAAGTAGTCGATTCTGTGTGACTTTTAGATGCATCCAAGGCATAAAGGCTTGGGAATGCAGCTGCTTCGTCATCAAGGTCTTCAAACTTCGTGTGACGACATCGTTGTAAGTAATGCACTTGGTTAACAAGTAAAGACTGACTTCGTAATTGGTCCAATCAAAGTCCAGCAAACCTGCACGAATTACGATTGGTCTGCGCCGCTTTCGATTGCGATTAACCAATGGGATTTGACTGGATCGAAACAAATGATTATCCGTACATTTTAAGTGCGTAACTAGCCGTTGGTGATGGGAGGTGGTTTAGAGATGCACTTCTAACATTGTGGAAAACGTTCGTTGCGCCACAAAATTACCATTTTTTATACTACTGAACAGCATCGTTAAATTAAAAAACTATGATTCCTGTTAGTTCTGTTAATTTTGACACACTTACAACTCTCAATTTGTTTCTCTCTGTGTGTGTGTTTGTTTGTGTGTCTGCGTGAAAGCATACGTTAGGGCGGGTGTGAATAATTTAGTGGTTTTGGCGTGAGACAGGAGTATGAAAGTCAACCGATGACTTGACGCCCACATAGCATAGGAATGAAATGGAAAGAGGAGTGAAAGAGAGGTAACGGTTTAATTGGAAAGGGAGTGAAAAGGGGCGGTGCACTTGCCAATAAAAATTTGCCTTTTTTTGTAGCACCGAAGCTCGGAGTTTGTCGGAGTGGGTGGTAGCCGGAGGTGAGTTTTGGCGGATTCGACTATTAGCACCACTACAACCACCAAAGCATCACTATTTCTTCCTCCACCACCACCACGTCCACCACTACCATCATCATCACCACCACCACCACCTCCTCCACCATCAACTCCACCATCTCCACCTCCATCATCACCACCACCTCCACCACTAGCTCCATTGCCATCACCATCACCGCCCCCTCCACTACCACCTCAACCACCACCATCATCACCACCACCACCACTCCCACCACCTCTACCACCACCTCCTCCATCTTCAACTCCACCACCTCCATCTCCATCCTCACCACCGCCTCCACCACTAGCTCCATTACCATCACCATCACAACCCCTTCCACCACCACCTCCACCAATACCTCCTCCACCATCAACTCCACCACCTCCACCTCCATCATCACCACCCCCTCCACCATCTCCACCACCACTCCCACCACCTCCACCACCGCCTCCACCACCACAAGCACCTTCGCCACCTACATTACTACCACCATTACAACGACTTCGACACCTCAACCAGAAGCACCGCCACCAACTCCATAACCACTGCCAGGAACACCGCCGTGATTCACGTCGCTTAAGCAATAAAATAATACTGTTGTCGGTAATTGTACTGCTTCCTATACCGCCCAGTCGCTTTCAAATGTTATTTTAAATTAACATACTACTATTATAGAAAAATTAATAACTGGAAACTTCCAATAAAATAGTTTAGGAAGCGCAGTTACCGTCATTTTAGTCCAAATTATTCATGCCTTCGAGGGTTATCCAACATTTAGCAGTAAGTATGCAGCTCAATCGCACATCTACCAAGAAAAATCGAAAATATGCTAATATGTTGCCGACTTCTGACTACCTTTATCGACGTTCTGTTTCAAATAAACCATTTCTACTTAAACTACCCAAGTAGCGTTAGTTTTTCTATTTCATCAAGGCATCAGCGTAGTTCGTCGAAGCTCTTCCAACGCAGCACACAATGCCCCTCACTCATTTCTCCAGTCGACCTTAATCGCTCATTGGCAAAGCGGATATGCAACTCCCTCAGCTGTAACTATGAACCAATGGGAATCGACTATTGCACCCATTCTGCGTTAACCAATGAACGTGGATGTCAAACCAATCATGTGGAGGAATCGTCCGACCAACCAGCACATCTCCTGTCCAAGGTGATCCACGATTCTGCTCTCCTTGACTACGCTGATAAACACACAGACCTCAGCATGGAATCCCCGCGTTGTACTCCAAACGCGGAAGCAGGTGAAGCCGTTGCCACGGTTGCATCTTCAGAATACTGCGACGCCAATCGCAACGCAGACGATCTGGAAAACCAGTTCAGTGCAACACGTCCCCATTTTGCGACAATGTCATATCCACCGGACATTATTAGTACAACAGTTAGCGTTCAGCGACCTCACTGCAATCTGGACTCCTCTCAGCTGGAAAATTCATCAGCAGAAGCCATTTCAACGGATTCACTGGAAGGGACATCGTCCTCGACGAATAATAATCTGGACCAAGATGCGGAAGAGTCAGGAAAGCTAGAATCTGATGCCATTGTGGTAAAGAACCCTACTCGCTTCAGGTGTGTTGAGGTGCAAGTTGGAATGTGCCAAACGATAAGATCACCAGAATCCGCGGTTAGTGCAAGTTCAGTGGATAAGAAAGAATCTGCAAATCGGATAATTAGAGAACGGTCCTGTACACCTCTAAGAACAACTGCAAAATTGGAAACCAGTTTTTCACCTGATTCGCCACTGACAACCTCGTCAAAGAAGGCAACAAAAAACGTGCTACTGACAAATATTAGTAGGTGTAATACAGGCAATACTAAACATGCGCACGATAGCGTGTTGTCAAATGTGGCGAAGCACAAACCCTACCACTATATACCTACCTTCAGGTATGTCACGAGTTCGATGGATGACCCCTACACGGCATTGAAACGCGAACACGTTAAGGCCTATTCTGATTGGTCACTGGACAAAATCTCAGGCACCAATAGGAACACGGGAATGATGCCAATCAACCAACGGGGTTGGTGGTCTCCTTACGTGTCCACGTTTCAAGATAGACTAGCGCATTTCAAGCATAGAAGACGCTATTATTTAAAGGCTGCATCGCATGAATTTGACTTTCGCAACGTGACACTGAGATGGCAGGATGCGCGTAACCAAAGTCTCAAACACCAACAACGAAACGTCCATGGAGATTCCTGCGACACTGTCTCCAACAGCGACTGGAGCTCGTCAGAAACTGAGGAGCTCACCGTGGTCACGCCCGTTTCTCCATGCGCCTTGAGTGAACTCGAATCAGTGAAATCAGCAGGTGATTGGACAAAGTCGGTAGCCAATGAGAGAGCGAGCCTTGTCGAGAACTGCAACAGAACTGGAAGGTGCGTGGAAGTACCTTACCTTTTTTCATCTTCAATGTATTTTTAGAAGTTAAGCCGACGTGAATTACTGATTCTACAATTTTGGAAATCTCAATACTACTTAAATTTAGTCAGTAGATTGTAGTAATTAAAGCCACTTCTCACAAGCCTATTGGTTAGTCATCCAGTCATTAATTCGCCAATGATCTTTGCGGAGCCGGGATTTGTAGCGTTCAAGTTCAAGTGATCTTCTGATCCCAGTTTTATGCTAAAAACTGTGACCCTGTGATAGTTCGTTACCCTCGCATCTGATTGGATGCCAGCATTTGTCTAATTGCGTGAGTAATTATAAATAGAGTACGGTTGAGGAAGTGGGTTCATGCTTTCTAACAAATAAGACTAGCAAATCTAGTCTTTTTTTATGAAAAAACAAGAAGGAAGGCAAAACGTAACTTTGAGCATCCTAAATTATTGGGATTTGTGCGTCAGAGATCAGCAAATTTAAACAAACTTTTTATATTTTAGCTAATGAGAGCATGCTTGTTTTTATTAGATACCGAATCTCTGATGCGTCCGCAAATTCGAGAGGCATGGATACTGAAACCACGATGAAATCTGGTATGTTGTTGTTTAAATTTTGCGTAAACAAATGATTTTCACAATTTCCTTCGTTTGACACACTCATTTATACAAGATCGAATAACTTATCGATCAATAATGTGATTGGTGAGCTGTTCTATAAAGGACTCGGATTCAGGGCCAAATCGATCTGTATTGATTTATTTATGGCTTCCGAAGAAATGATTTTCCACAAACCTCGTGTAGTCACCTCGCCTATCTTCTAATTTATCTCGCTAACATGCGGAGACACTAATTGGTTTCCATGGTGCTACACTCTTTGGCCTGTTTCCAAATTCAACCGCAAAATTTTTTCAAAATATGCTGCCCAAACGTGTACGCGAATAATTTAAACACAAAGCAAATAGCTTTACCCGTTGTCAAATTCATTTTATTGCTACACAATGTGCTCTTAATTGTCTTTGTTACTGTTGATTACTTTCACCAAACCTGGGTGCTAAAAAAGTGTAAAACGCCGGTTTTGTTAAATTGGCTGAAATTAAGAAAACATTGATGTGGAACACAGAAATCGTTTTCCGCACTCAAATATCACGTCGCTGCGAACAAAATTGGAATTGACCAACCAACAGCTCTACAAGGCACACTGATTCCTCATTCCGACTTCCAACTAGGTGATGATATTTTCGTTTTTGGGCTTTCTGAATGTAGTTTCATCATATTCCCCTCATACACAGAAACCCACTATCCATAACACCCTCGTGTAAAAAAGATTGTGCGCCTGCGTTTCTGCGTCGACGCTGTGCGCGTATGCACGCGAGGTACTACGTACGCATCCACGCACACAAATGTACACAGTCGACATTGAACTTCCACCAATGACATACCAAGGTTGAGAGACGCATTGCGTTGATTGGTTCCTCGAATAGGCTACGATATCACCTTTTGGCTACGCGTCGACATAGCTACGGTTAGCTTACTCAAGCGGCACGATTTCGCCCTAAACCGGATTTTGAACCAAGGGAAACACCATGGGTGGAAGTTGTTCTAGTGGTTGCTGTGCCGGTGAGTTAGCCAATCGATTTCTCGAATGGTTTACCATTTGATCAATATTTAGTCTTCAAACTCGTCTACTTACTGTCCAATCTGTGAGACACTGATATTTCAATTTGCAGTCATTTCAACTAAAAATGTGTCCTTGAATAACATGTGAGAGGAAATTTACCTGAGCTATTAGAAGGTTACCTTTCTACTGGTCAAATTTTGACCTCTTGAGGGCTTTCCCTTGAAAACGGATTGGTTTTCACATGACATAACAAAATGAATTTTAATGAGGCTATATTCATTAATACCCTGAGGGAAAATAAGTGTAATTATAGAAACAGCACGTGGCTGAATTTTGACATGGGTCAGCTTCAATCCAAAAACTCCCTGAATTGTGCTTTTTTCGAGATCAATTTCCATCAAATTCGACTCGAATTTGATGGCTTGAAGTTAGCACGCCTCACTGGAAGATTATTGTCGAATTCGGGTGTTTTTTTTTCTAGTTCAGATGCATGCGCGCACAAAAATCAACCAACCTCATTTGTAGACTGGTGTTGGTGATTGGTGAATGCACGTGGGTGACACGTTGTGTCACGCTCGTGAGCTCAGCGTGATCACATGTGAGACCACGCTAATTTAGCAAACTTACAATGCACTCGTATTAGAAGACCGCATCAATAACTCATTGTTTAGCTTATTCACCTTGACCTACCTAAAAAATTTAATCCTTAAATCCTATTTTTTGGTCATTATTACTGAAAGCACGTGTTTCCGTGGCCACGCTGTTTTTTTCACTCCTTATTCCCCTTTTGAGCCCATGAACCAATCAGATTGACATCACGTAACGATTGGACAGAAATCAATGGACCAATATGGTGAATCTGATTGGTTAAGCAAAAGACATTAAGTTCTAAAGGCAATAATCCATCTACAAAAATACCGAAGTTTTATTTTTAACGAATGAGTAAGATTTTTTGTTATAAAGATTTGCTTTTTTATCGGAAATTCGGACACCTCAGAGATCGTAATCGGCAGAAATTGGGTTCCACTTCTACGCCTTTTTTTCTAAATAGTAGCTTACGTGGTAAATATTACCTTTAACCATGGAAAAGTCAGAAAAAAGTAGTAAATAAGTCCAAAAATCGAGATTTCCTGATTTAATTTGTCTTCTAATTTGATTCTGATGTAAAGGCCTTTATTCCAGACGGAATCAGGCTTGTTGTTAATAAACAGATGAATTTAGAAGTCATGTGTATGCTAACCCTTCTAGTCGTGATGGGACGTAAACCTCGCGAAAGTGTATTTGTACTTTAAAAGTACATCAGCCGCCTTAATCCCAAAAATCCTAATCAAATCAATGCTTTCGCCATCAAAACGTGTCGACTATTCATTTTGTGGATGCGTATCAATCTAGTTTAAAAGGGAATTATCTTGACATGGCAGTTTTTTTATTGTCTGCAAAGGCAGCTTTTAATATCCACACTAAACGTTTTCGCCATTTGGATATTGTGGAAACCCAACGCTTAACTCGGGCAATGTCCAATCAAATTTAAGCTAATATGACACTCCAATTGGCTGAGTTCAGAGCCAAAGCGTGAAAGTCGAATCCTTTCTACACGTCAAAATCTGCATCATTTTTCCCACCATTTAACTTGCTCTTACTCCAAAAACATGAGAACTTAGACCTGTACACTGTCCTACCGTCTCAAGCCTGACTTTTTGCAAGTTCACAACTTTTCAATCATATTTCACACGGACTTGAAAAAAAAACGGCTCATGCAGCCGACCCCATGTGTTCGTGTGCGTGTGACTTTACCTGCAACCTTACGACACATTTTACGGGTTATGCGTGGGAAAATAGGGCCTGTCTACTGGCCCCTCGATTGCGACTCTGGCACGTGTTTGCAACTGAGCCGAAAAAATCGATATTCCCAGGCCCCAAGAAAACAGCTGTTGACCGCTCACAGCTAAACGACGTATCGATTTTTTCTACTCCGATCAGCTGTGCGTTGTGTATTGGTGTCGAAATTAACCCAAACTCTATGGCCGTTTTAATTTCCACAAAATTGAAGAGATTTTCAGTGCCCCAGTAATTCCATGCAGGTGGCAGGCACTGTGGTTTAAATATCACAACGATCGCTAGCCAACTGTTCACCTTGGCTACAACGTATGCACACAAGGGTGGTGAATATGTGTAATCTCGGAAGCGTTAGTGCCTAGCTGACGTGTACACGTCTTACATTTCAAACGTGAGCGATTTAGTGAATGGGGGGGCATTGTCTGGCCCTAGATCAGTCTCCATTAAATTATTTGATAACACTAATAGTTTTACTTGTATTTACGATATTTGAGCTGAACAGGTGGTTAAATTGAAATATCCAGTTGTAAAGAACGCATTTTTTAATTTAGTTGCATTCTAGCTCAGGTTTAGGAGTTTCGTTTTTTCGTTGTCAAAATGTCACATGGCGTCCAGTGCGACAGCACCCTTGTTTAAATGCACAATTGATAATATTTTGCGGTTTCGGTTTTAAATTAATCCTTAAGTGTAGTCGCTGATTCACCAAATTTCGTATTTCTGTAACTACTATTCATGAATAATAATTGAAGTGTGAAGAAGACTTCATAATCGTTTGCAGGCTGTGCCTCAAATTTGATATCCGAATGCACTGTCTGCGATTTTTATCAGTACACATCCTCTGATATTTGATTGGTCACCTAACAAACACCTGCCTGCCTACACGATTTATTGCTGTTTAATTGGACCTTGGTAATTCCCGCGTGGTGTTTTAATTGCCTCAGAGGTCACAGATGACGCGCGCACAGCAGTCTACCAATGAATATTTCTCAAAACGCATTATCGCCTGCAAAATTTATTGATAAAAAGGGATTAAAAAATTGACTTTTCACGATGGTGCAACCATTTTGGCAAAATGGATGTTCTTATACCCAGTTAGACGCCTTTCCTAATGGCTTAGTCACGGTTACTATGGGCCGGTGCCTTGCTGCAGAGCGGGCATTCCACCATTTGTCCGACTTCTGGATCTTTTTGCTTGAACTAGATTTCCTTCAGCCAACGTGCTGTGCAATCTGAGTTAATATTTATCAAAATTTTGTGATAAAAATAAAAATAAATCTTGTTTGATAGTTTATTCAGAACAGTTTACTCATTGGTTAAAACGAATTAGACTTCATCGCTGATTGGCTTATTGCATGAGGAGGTCGCATGTAAATCGATAAACTCGATAACGCACTGAATCACAGCAAATCGATCACACTGAAATTGCACCAAACCAAAAAAAGAATGATTTAAACAATTTTAGACACCTACTTGATAAATATTTATTAAGGCACTCTCCTACTTTTTCGAAATTAACAAAATTACGCTGTGACAATATTTTTATAAGCAATGTATATTTCAGTAATTTAGGAAGACAATGAAAATCTTGCGTTCGAGAAAATGCCCGTCATGGGGATTGCTATCCTTCGGGTTGATAATTAGTTGCGCTAAAGTGTTATCTTAAAGTACCCAGACGTTGATCCTGCCAACTACAGCTCATTTAGCAGTCACCTGGGAGATGGCCTTGGGCGTCGCTGGTCAACCAATCGGATGACGATGAATGGAGAGTCAGGATGGCAGTGATTGGTCAATGCATCGATCAGGACAGCAGCGAACGTAGATGCGTCTGATTATAATGCGAATGAAATAAACGCCAAAATAGGCTCACGACACCGGAAGATCAGATAATTGTTCTAGGTTCTAGAATAAATAAACACTGAAGTAGGGCGTGTGTGTGTGCGTGGATACTACATAGAACCGAAGTGCGTGCGATGGCTGTTGACAAACACGTGCCAAAACCTTATCAGACCTGGTCTTGTGGCGTTTTTTAGGTGTACCCACAAACGCCAGTGAATCAAAGGCTCAAACGAAACGACCTTGGAGAAATTCACGGAGAAAGAAAGAAAGAAATGGTCTCCTAACGCCCGGTGCACCCTCCAGCAATGACACGCTGAGTCTGGATCGACGAGATAACCTTGTATTCAAGAACCATCAGTCGGAGACGAAATCTTCCAGTGATGGCATCGCACGCGGAAGCTCAGTTTTCTTCGACATGGAAGACGATGGCTTTGGAAATTCGGCGATGTCTCAACTACTTGCCCAAGTCACTGATCTGCTGACCACGTCTGCAAGCGACGACGCGCCGTTTGAGCTCCAATTCTCACCAGCATCGATTCAGTCGCTTAAAGCCGAGTTAAGCCAGTTGCCACCTAGGCAACGGTTGCAGGAGCTGCCCGTTTTGACGAGAATTTTGCATCGAACCCGTTCGCAGAGTCCTCTTCCTACCAACCTTCACGAGCTGCATGCTCTCGAGGGTGAACTCTTCGACTACTTGGCCAAAGACAGCGACCAGAAGATGGATCCACTCATGACCCTTCAGCGTTGTCTTGGCTCGTCAAAGGTGAGACCGCCTTACAACAGGTTCCTTCAACTCCACCTTCGCTCTCTCCTACTTCATCCAGATATACAGGAGAGCAACGAGATGAGGATGCACCTCCAGAACTTGCTCAAGCGTCTTGAAGACTCTCCACGTGGACTCGACCTCACTGCCAGCGACTCCAACTTACTCCTTGAATTGGTCACAACTGCCAATGTGCCAATCTTCAACGCGATCTCCACACCACCTACAATCTTCAATCACCGTGATTCACCACTAATACAAACTGCCATGCGAATTGCGGATACTGCAATGGGTTTGCACAAACTCGCTCAAGGTGGACAGATTCGACGTGAGGAACACGAGAACTTACTCAGAGACACGGAAAACCTCTTGGCAGCAGCTGACGAAACACCATGCCCATTAGCTCGCTTCGTTAGCGGTATCATACCAGCGGAAGATAAGGCTCGGCTTGGTTGCCTGGTTCACGATCTCCTAGATGCCTCAAGAGATGTAGCAATCTACCAGATTCCGCGGGATAAATCGTGCGAACTCGATGAAATATCGGTTCGTTTGGGTGAAGTAGCTTTACTTTGTGCCAAATTCAAAGTAGCAAAGGCACACCATATCGTCAAAAATCGATTCCGCCTCACGCCCAACAGCTTCCATCGTGTCTGTGTGATCGGACAAACGGATCAGGGTCCAATAAAGGAGGCATTGTCACTGATTCGGGCTGCTAATTTAGCCAAAAGTCAAGATATCCAGACTTTCAACGACCTTCTTACCGAAGATGCAGAAGTCAAGTTGAGTGAGGCCGACGCAGTTTATCTTGAGCACATCCTGACTTGCGGGCTTGATTTCCAACCTTCCAACACCACTTCAAGGCAGTCAGCTGATCTCACCCCCAAGTCGACTCTGTCCCAGCAAAACACCGACGAATTCCTCCTAACCGTCGACAACTCCGTCGTGAGAAATCCGTTTGCACTCACGACGACCCCCGATTCGAGTAATGACACCGAGAATGACGCTAGAATGGCGAGTGTGAGCAAATTTTTCAATTGTGAAGAGGAAAATGCCTACGAGAATGAAAGCCTCATTAAACCGGTTGACGCAAACACCTCAACACTGGGTACTGGGGTTTATCGCGGGGATCTGAGCTTGTCAAGTGTGGAGTTGGTGAGTAAGAAGAGCACGCTACCCCAGAGCGACGCGTTGTGCTACTTTAAACTACTGCCAGAGGCGCTGCTTTTGCGAAATCTGATTGGCGCAATGCAACGCAGCCCAAGCCACTTATTCGCTTACAAACTTGCGCCATTTCAAATTATCCAATTGTGTGATTGCGTTCGAAAACTCAGTTCGGTTGAACCGCGTTCGGAGGACTGTAAACTAATCAAAAAGCTATCGACGGAGGCGAATCGACATTTAAAGGTCAAATTGAAAGCCAAAACAGTTAGTCGTGTGCGTGGTTTTTATCGACGCGTTCAAGCGCCTATTCTTCGCAGCAGTTTCAACAAACTGACAAGCATTCTGTCCGACATTGATGGCCACCGAGCGGACACAACGGGACCAGAAGTACGGCTGAATTCGGAGAACACATTTTACCTCGCAGAAATCTGTTTTGCTGTCTTATTCGATGTCACTGACTCCCTGTCCTTGTTCTTCCTGGAGCAAATCAAGCACAAGTGCATTGTCAGTTCTGGAAATGCGATCATTTTAACTGCGAGAGAGTTTAAGAAGCTCCTGTATCTCGCTAGAGAGGCTACGGAACGGTTCGGAAAGATCGGTAGCGAATCTGTGACTGGTGAGGAAACTGCTGATATGTCCATTCGACTGCTCAGTCTCTACAAAGTCCGCGCTCTGTTGAAATCGTCGGGTAGTGCTGATACCAAGGGTATTTCAAAGCGCCTTCTGCAGAGGCATGCGTTGACGCAGCTATTCAACCAGTTCCCCGAGAAAGCCATCAAGCGACTGTACTCGAACGTGGCATTTCACGTATTTGTTGCAGAATCTGACTGCCTTCCAGAGGGGACGCAGGAGGAACTCCTGAACGAGTTGTCCGCACTAATAAACACCTGCGAACGCACCACCAACGCGCTGCCAGAAACCGTGAATAACTTGTTTTCGCCGAAATCGAAGCATGCCAAACTCATTGACGCGCTCAAATCCAAGTTTGTAGTGAGTTCCGTGAATAACCGTCAACTCAACTGCGATCCGACGGTCCTCGGTCAGTGGATAACCTCTCTCACGTCCAACGAGGACGTCCTAATTTCGGAGTACTCAGAGTCGGAGTTGGATGACATGCGACAGTTCCTGCTCACCCAACCGGAGACGCAAGAGTTGAATGAGGGCAATTTGACGGAAGAGTTGAGTCTGTCGGGTTCAGACAAGAGCCTGGCCAGTTTTGAACCACCGAAGTTAACTGGAGTTGTCTCAATGTTGGCAGGACCTGCGCAAAACTCACCTCAGTGCAATCTCTTATTCGTGCTCTTGCTAGAGGCACTTATTAAACAGTTTGATCAGCCAGTAATTTTTATTAATCGGTCAATTTTCGACGAAATTCAGGGCTTCACATCCACCTCAAACAATGGTTCAGGTGTTGTTGAGGAGACAAATATTGATGCCCTGGAAACCCTACCGGATTCGCTTGAGGCTGTTGATGGTGAACAGCAGTTTGACGAAGCCGTGGCTTACTTAACTGACCTTCTGCTGAATCCCGACAACCTCGTGCCACCAGAGCAATTCGTAGTCGCGACAAAGATGCTTCGACATATTCAAGCAGCATCCAGCACTCCCTTGTCTGACAATCAGCTATCAGAGCTTAACGTTCTAAAGACTGACGTCTCAGAGTTTAGTCAGGAAGTTGGTGGTTTTCTCAACTCCGACAACTCACTCCTCTTTGCCATTGCGTCACTGAGAGGGCTGCGTTCAAGACTTGAAGGCCAAGGTCCGAGACCTGCCGATTACACGGAATTAGTTTTTGATCTTGGTGTTAGTCGGAGCTACATTTCACCAGATCAGCAGCTTTGGTCGGCTGTTCTAGCTCTGGAAAGACATTTGCGACTCGCATTGGCTGATAACACCACGCCTGAAATCAACCCAACAACTCTCGAAAGGGTTGAGGTATTCCTTGAACAGAAGCTGGCCAATGACCTTGTGATCACGACCTCGCAGAGCATTGAACGACTCATGGACAGCAGGTACATTCAAGACCGTGGTTTGTTGAGCACTCTACAGTTCATCTGCATCGCGTCAGTTCTCATACCGGTTCACATCGAAGTAAAACTTCTGGCCATGCTTCTTTGCCGACCGATCACATCCCTCTCCACCGAGGACGTCACCATGGTTCGCGAAATTCTCATTGAATTCGCCACTCACCTACAGCTTCCACGCAAACCCGACGTCAGACAAGTACGTCTGCTGATACCGTTTCTACCGCTAGCATTGGACACTCAAGATGTCCGAGGTAGTGTTAACTTTGACAAACTCCTGACAACCGTCTGCGTGGCAAACGAGCTCGCTGTAGATATGAAGGGACCAGCGAAGGCCAAAATAAATCATGCGTTGGCGCAGATATTTTGGGCAGTCTTCTTCACTCACGAACAACTAACCTCTAGCGGGTTATTTGGTCGCCTGTTCAAGGAGACTACTAACTTTGCGTCGGAGTGGTTGTCTTCGACTTGCCAGACAGACAGTGGCTTTCATGAATTTTTCTTCCACGAATTCTTCTTCATTGCTTCAGGCGTACCTCTTGATCTAACAGCACAGCTCTCGCACTACGTCGAAATGAAGTCTTCAGTGAAGACAGCACAGTTAATATCTGATCTAAAGGAGGCTTCTTATCGTTCAGAGTCGTACTTCCATCTGTTGCAGTCACTGTTTGTGATTAGAGTCCTCATGGAGCGCACATCACCTCAGGTTACTCTCTCAAACGACCAGTTGGTGACGGTGTACCATGCTGTTGCTACCTGCTTCCATTCTGGGTACTTCCATGGACGTCTAGAAGGCAAGGTTGGACTGGCACACGTGCTAAATCGGATCGAGGAGGTCATTAGCTCCGAAGAATCACAAGTAAACCTGAGCGAACTGCTTTTTGTGAGTCCGCACATTCGAAAATTTGTTGAGGCCACCCTAGTTGAAGCTGGGAAGGCACTACTTGAAGACTTGCGCTCCCGCATAGCTCCAGTTATCCTCCTTCTGAGCAACGAGACAGGCAATCCGCTGATGGCTCCAGATCCTGTTCTGGTCCGCGAAGGTCTGGAAGCAAGTCTGAGCGGTTTCTTCTACTTGCCGCCTTCAGCAGTCAGCTGTGCAGTGCGCCTTCTCAATGGTTTGGACGCCTCCGCGCCATCAGTCGATGACTTGCGTTCAACCTGCCACATTATCAACAACCTCTTCCAAGATGACGCGTGTAGACTTGAATCTGGAAGTGCAACCGTGATCGATTATTTCGTCGATTTGAAGGACAACACAGACCTGTTAACTGACGTCGCGTTGGCAATGAGGAATCTTGATAACTTACTCTCCAGCAAGGCGCTTCAGTCAACCAACGATGTCACCCTATTTTTCAACTCACTCTTCACGCTTTCACGAAGTGTTCGTCTGAAAGATGTCCAAACAAGGAGGCTGGATGAAGTGATCACCTCGGAAACCGTTGTCTCTTCCCCAACTGAGAGCTTTTCCTCCTTCTCGGTGAGTGGAAACGTCAAGATTAGCAGTGGCACAGACGCATTTCAGAGTTTAGAGTCTTCACCGGCCGTGAAAAACGGATTCGCAGTGTCCGCACCACCAGACAAATGCACGCTCATTGCACACCGTGCCATCGATGTCAAATCTCTCATCGACGACATCAACAACAACGACAGGAGATCAGCATCGATGCTAGACGCCCTTATTGACGCCTACCATTACTCACGTGTACTGATCCAATCGGGACGGTCGGTCAAAAGATGCGTTGATGGCCTGTCCGATGTTTTCAAAGCACTCGCAGATTACTTGCCGTCGAATGGGCAGCCTCTTACTTTAATTCAGATTAAAATCCTCAGGCAACTCGCCAACGAATGCGCCTGGCACCTCAGTAGACACCTCAGAGAAGCAATGGTGTGTGAAGATATTGAGCTGAGCCTTAAATTACTACAGGGTTATTTGAGTTTGGCGCTGCCAACGAGCACTACAACACCGGTCGCAGCTCAAGAACTCGTGTCACTTCGATTAGCAAGCCTGGAGGATGATCTGGCCGCGGCTGACTTGATTCGCTTTGTTAAAGGCAATCTAGAAGCCGAATCAGAGGTTTCCAACAACGACGTGACATTGGTGGCTCTCCAAGGAGCACAGAAGGCTCTGGATGGGTTCGCGCTGAACACCGTGGAGCAGATCTGCCTGCTCTACGCGTTAGACCATCAAAGTGACCTTCTCTTTGCCGATTTGGGTGCATCTGTGAACTGGACGGAAGAGTGGCCCCTTCTGTTAACTGGTGCACAACGGCAGCATCTGGAAGAGAGGGTTCAGGAGTGGACTCGAACGATTGCCAGCTTGTCGGCCGAACTGGGGGTGGCGCCACAGAATGCGATTAGTGCCAGCAAGTGGATAAGTGCAGGATTAGCTACCAATGCAGCCCAAAGTGACGTTACGGGCACAATTGACTCAATTTGCAACGACGCACTGTCAACAGAGACTCGCAACCTGGTTGAACAGCTGCGTGAAGCAGCTGAACCGTCCACGCGTGACGTTCACGATGTCGCTCAGCTGATCAAGTTACGCCTAGCAACCACGCCATTAGACGGATTCGTTACTCTGACGAGTATTCAGACCCTCGAGCTGGTATCTGCCCTTAGAGCTCTTTCAAAGCAGACATCATGGTGTGCACAAATATCGGACAAGCTATCACAAACCTGGAAACGTCTTTGTCTAGGTGTTGCGTGCAGTCTGGCTTGTGGCGATACAATCACACGCGTTGAACTGCCCGCAAAGTACCTCCATTCCCATGCGATATTATCCATCATTCACCACCACCACCACCACCCCTCGTCTGTTTCTATTGAACAAGACAGTTGTGTCAATAGTCGCTCGAGTTTGCCGGACCAAGCCGATTCAGGTGTCGCCGAACGCAATGAAAATCCTCCACGTATCAGGCAGTTTGGCAGTTCTCTATCCTTTACCGAAAGAATTCGAAGGCGGGTAAGAAGCACCCAGTCGATGGGAACGATTTCAAGGATCACGAAGCCCCCCCAACACCCTTCCCTCCCCAAACGTCTGCATCGTGACGACTTCGACTGGTCCAGTCTGTCAACAACCCTCTCCACAGAGAGCCGACGCAGTTCACTGGACCGGCTTCATGAACTCATTGAAATTCGTCGTGCCGTGGTCGCTGGATCCGCGAAAGAGTTGCATCGTCTTGGATACGGGAACCCCCTAATGGAGAAGACGTTGCCTGTGCGGTGCAAGAAGCCGGACAAATTGGACTTGAGTCTTTTGCGGAAGCGTTGTGAGGAGCACACAGACCGACTGCTGCGATGGGCAGCGTACGAGCAGGATCAGTCGAAGATGTGCACTCATTCAATGCAGCATAACTTCAGACTCCTCAACGTTGCCTCCACTGACCCGAGGAATAGACGTTAATCTCAATACGGTAGGTTTTGCTTGCTTATGTCACGCAACCAATGACGTGGTCGATACAAGGTCAAATGTTTAGTTTAAACAAAAGCTGCTCCTAAACTCAACACGACCAGAGTGCGAATTCGCCCCCTAAGACCAAAAGAAACACGTTTGCCCGGCACGACCTTGACAACAAGTACAATTGATGTTGCACTCGAAACGAGAATGAACCAATGAGTTGGAAGCGCGGTCGATCTGAACTCGTGTGCCCGGGGAGTATGAAATTGTGTTTTATGACTTTTAGATGACCAAAGAAATGCAATTATCTACATTCCAGTCGTGATTTGACTTCACTGCTGCCAAGCCTGTCTCTGCACTGTGGGTTTTCTCAGTGGGGTGCAACTGGATTGGACTTTGTTACTGATTTGTATATAAAAAAACAGTACTTATCCATAACCATTTTCACTGACTTCCCGAATTTTCCTATTCACTTTCCACACACTCTCACTACCTTAATTTCACTAGAATGTAAATTTACATTTTGTACATGCTTCTGTTTTCGCGCCGGGTAATGCACAAAAGTAAAACAACACAATAAGCAAGGTGATTAAGTTGATGGATTCCCACTGCAGTTCAAATTAAACATCCAAATCACGTGTTTATGTGGGTTGTTTGAACACGAATTGTTGATCTTAGCTTAATGTTGCCCCCAAAACCAGCAGTTTTAAACGCGAAATTTAGTTAAACGGGTTGCATTGCCTTCGATCGAATTTTGAAAACTAATTAGTGGTTGAATCCCATTTTGGATTAGTAATTTTCCACATCAGTGTTCTTGAGGCGAAACCCCACAAAGCCACACACTGACGCCTGATCCAACGGCCTTAAAATGGTCGTAAAACGGCACTTGTTTTAATTCTGCTAAACCCATAAATTCAAACCGCGAGATTTATTGTCCCAAACTCCTACCAAGTTGAGATAATTTCAAGGTTAGATGCACGTGGTAAGGGAACTGCATCTCGTCAAAATTTTGACCCTAAAGTCTGTTTTTATGCTCTTTTCAATCAATTCGCTTGATACAGCAGATGTTGAGGATGATCACATTAACACATTTTGTGCTAAATTCTACAAATCAATGTCCTCGCATGATTGGTTGTCATATAGGTCACGAGCGTTTTCCATTGGCTACGGATTAATGGCTCTAATGTTGACTGCTGCTCAACGTCTTGTGTATCAATTCAATTCAAAGGTTTTGCTCGTCTGGCAGTTAGAAACTTTCCAAGACATTTTATACGTTAGACATTCATTATCTGACATTTGTAAGTGGAATTAAATTGCGCCATATTCGTAACGGTAATCTTACTAAATCGTTAAAAAGTATTGTCGCGGACACTTGCATCTTTAGTTAATTACTAGAGAGGAAACAATAGTCTACTTCGTCTTGCCATGTGAAAATGAAAGTTATTTAACTGAAAACCACCGAGTATAAAGAGGACCAATTATCCCAGTTTTATTAATGCTGGGTAATTAGTTTGACGATGTGACTAAATTACCCTCCTAGTTTGGTTTGGTGAAAAGGATTCAGTGTTTTGATTGGCTGGCTTTGAAGGTTAAACTAATTTTCGTGCAAATATCCCATATGCTAACATGAACATCAAAGTGGGACTAATACTTTGTCTTCTGAATATTTATTGAATTTAGGCTTTAATTTTTCTCGGTAGTTTGCATTTTCCCGCTTCAATAACAAAGATGCACAAATTTCGGCCACTGTGTAAAGCGCCACGCGATCGCCTTGTTGCGTTTTTGTGAGTTCTTGCGTGCGTTGTCATGCCAACGGTTAGACGCGGAATCGATCGCATTTTGTGAACCATAAACGCACACATGATTGGCTTACTGGTTTGAGCAATCGAAAGATCTACAACTCGTTTTTTAAGTGACATCACGGCAATTTCAACAGATAGTTCCTCGAACTCCTGTCCACTACAAAAACGTCTAATTTTCGAAATGTATCGCGTCACGTTTTACTTTAACATCGACATGAATAATGGCATATCTGAGGACAATTTCAGATTATAGCACGGTTTTTTGATGACCCTCGTGATGCTTAAATTTTGCCACGATGATAAGAATTTTCAAGCGGTCGAAGCTGTTGTCGCATTTTCACGCATGGACATCACGTGATCGCGTATAGGCGTATTTGAAAGCGATCGATTGAACGCGTTGCCGTGGCACCATCACACACACACGCGGACGGGGGCAAAGAGAGTGCGAGCATCCCTGCCTCCTTCAAAAAAAGATGTGCAAACGCGACACCTACTGCACCCCCGCGATGCCCTGTCCTGGTGCCGCACGGATCAAATGCACCAAACCAATCTGCCGAAAACTTGCTCACATGGTTGACGGCCCGAGGGTTGCGTGTGACACCGAAAACCAGTGCTGTCATAAGTCGTCTTTGTGCAACCCCACCAACAACGCCAGCGGCGCCTGCAGACCCTGTTGTCTACCCCTGAAGGCTCCCGATCCCTGCCCGCCCTATGGTCCAGTCTGTCTGGCCGACTCTTGTGGTCCCTCCGTGGAAGTGGACAAGTCAGACCGGTGGAATAAGGGATGGAATTGATTTTTTTGTCATATGCATTACTTTGTGTGAACGCCTGGATGGTTTTTTTCCTCTGTTTTGATTATGCATTAATAAGTTGAAGTAAAATTTTGCTTCTTAGCCAATGGTCTGCTTTCAAACCGGTCAAACTATCTCCGGAATGAGAGCGTGAGTAGCGCTACCACGTGAACAGAAATTAGTTTATTTCACTTAGTTCGAAGGGAGGAAATTTAGTTGATTAGCTGATTAATTTGCATCATCAATGACGGCATTCTTTAGTAGTTCCATTACAATCGTGCGTCCCATGAAAACAAGATAACCATGCTGTCATCGGCCTTTTTGTGTTGGTTTCTAAAATGATCCTACTGATCAGACATTAAACCCAGTTTTGGCCAACACAATGGTTGACTGTAGAATCCGATCACAATCATGTAATTACCTACTAGTGTTTTACAAATACCTTCACGCAATTTGACAAAAAATAGCTTCACCGCATTAGTATCAATTGAATACATGGGTCAAGCGTGATGAACCAGCGCAAGCCACATCAAAAGCTGTTTCTTTTTTAAAAAGAGCGCCAAGAATTGGCCAATCGGAAGGGTTTCGTGGTTCTAACCAAGTCTATTTTGGTCGCTGTCGAGAAAGGATATCGCGTCGCCTATATAATAGCCCTAATCTTGCCACACCAAATTAATTATTTATTTCCAAGTTTTCTTAAACACTTTGAATTTGCTAGACACACTGGGCCAGCTCCTCACGCAAAGCTTTGGAATTTTAAAAAGGAACGATTAACGGTAGTCATGCCACCGCGACCTTGACGCGTCGCGCGTGCGAAAAACCACGTGATTCAAGTAGTCTTCAAATCCGATCAATACCTTTGTGTCAGTTGCGCTATTCAC
>UXSR01005560.1:45841-57234 GCA_900604375.1 Mesocestoides corti
CACGCCCTGGTCCGTGATTCACTGATTAATCTTAAACACGAAAGCGGAAATTTCCTTGCGCATTTACACATTTTTACTTAAATCATGCTGCGCAACTAATGACTAATCTGCAATCTGTTAATCATTTTAAGTTGTCTAGGGCCTCGTTTTCGGAGATTTTTTGCATCGGCTGAAACTTTACGAATGTACATTTCCCGGCAAACTTACTCACCATCAGAAAAAAAACGGTGTGCTTGATAAGATGCCAATTTTACCATCAAATCTGGATGCGATTTCTTATCTTATCTCTTATCTTATCTTACACTCCTATGGTATAATGCCCCTCTTTCTAACCATTAAAAATTAATTTTTAAGCCAAAATTACTTATTCGATCTGCCATTTAGACGGAAGCTAAAGTACATGAATTTTAAAGCCGTAATCAAGTGCGCGTTGACCAGGCAACAAGGTGACCATGGGACCCATACGAATTAGCCAATGGCGGCTGACGATGCGATACGCCTCTGCACGTGATTGCCCACGTTATTCGTTTATTCGTTGGTGTTAAAATTGAACTTGTTTGGCTAAGCTTGTGGCATATTTACCAACTAAATAATGTAGCGAGATTAGAATAAACTCATTGACTAAGCATTTCTGTAGTCAGCCACTTAAGTATTTCACGAAAAATAGCAGACTAAACTGTATTAACTTACAAAAGTTTTTTGAAGTTTAAAAGTTTTCTTTAAACATTATTTACAAACTAAATAATGTAGCGAGATTAATGTAACCTCATTGAATAGGTGGTTCTGTTGTCAGCCACTTAAAAATAGCAGGTCCAAATCATATTAACTTGCAAACGTTTTTTAAACTTCGACTTTAGAGGCTAATGACCGTTAACGCTTTTGGAACCAGAAGGTATTTTTGGAAATTACGCTGATTTGATGCTATATAAATGATTTTAAGGGTGCAGATTTTAGTCCAAAATAAATACAACTGTGACAATGCACCCCATACAAAACTGTCGTTTCTAAAGGTGTTACAAACCCTAAATTAAACGATTTCGTAACTTTTACACTTAAGGTCACATGCAACCATCACATGGGATGTTGGAGTACATTTTCTTGTGTTTTTACAGGCTTTTTTTGACAGTAATTA
Source organism: Mesocestoides corti (assembly GCA_900604375.1). Taxonomy (NCBI): domain Eukaryota; kingdom Metazoa; phylum Platyhelminthes; class Cestoda; order Cyclophyllidea; family Mesocestoididae; genus Mesocestoides; species Mesocestoides corti. The sequence goes on from UXSR01005560.1 coordinate 46,974, forward strand.
TAAAAAGGTGCATTAAACGAACTGTAGACGCTTGATGGTAACTGCCACAGCACTACCTAATCTTCAAGTTGAAATACAACTTAAAAACCTCCAAAATGGGGATAAGACAAGAATAACATTTGATACACAAACGATTGAGACATCTGATTGGTCAAAAAGCTTCCCTGGGTACTATTAGGTTTGATTGAAATCGTGAGGTGGTTCGACTGGTTAACGGATTAGTTACGACGGGGCTAACCAAGTTATGATTGTTGTAGACTAACCGTACAGCACAATTATAAAAATTTTGCAAATGTTTAAGAAGCATTATATGCCTTTTCATTTTGCGTAACTTTACACTGAAATTACGTACTTTTAAGTTATCCTCAATAGCTCTTGAGGAACGCTATTATATCTGCATTAGCCACCAAGGTTGCTTAACCTAAAAACGATTTGTCAAATATGGATGACAATTATATGCCTGACATTTTCTGCAAAATAAATGTGATATATGTGTAGCATATATCTGTCTGGCCTACATATCCTCAACATAGTTCTGAAATTCCAGCGCGTGTTAGTAAACGAAAACTATTGCTGGAGTCATGGCGCTGAATGAAAAATAAAAAAAAACAAATTAATAAATTGTGATCACGATTGAATTGTAAGTGCGCTGCTTATTTCATGGAAACACTTTTACCATAAAGCATTGAATAAAATCAGTAAAACAGTGTAAGCCACGTTGAAACATTACGTAAATAAATATTTAAGAATAAATGTAGAGTGGTATTTGCTTAAAGCCGTATTATAGAGCAGCGGACTTTAAAGGCATTCGATGATAAAAAATTTGCCCATGAAAATATGCCACAAAAACACGGATGAATAAAAAATCGCACTGCAATTTCCTGAAATATGCGCAAATGGAACCCTAAATGTCTTTTGCTAACAATGACCGTACAAGTCTCGATTTAATTAAATGAATATGACGTAATGCGGGCCACTAAAAAGACCATAACAATTTAGTATTTCAAATACATAGAGTAAAACTATTAAACATACAGAAAATTAAAATATAGACCTTAACTAGCTGAAAAAATAATATTATTAACCGGCAATTTCAAGCAAGTCACTATGGTCAAAGAAGGGAATTGATACCGGGTTTGGAGTGTATGATTAGAAAGATGGATATTTTCTCATTATTGTGTTAGCATAAATGAACCTTAGAAATTATGTTATTGAGGTCGCGATTTCGTTTTACCATGCCAGTGATCGATTAAAAAACAAGTAAATTCAGCGACTACATTTCATCAGCCTTTTCGAAATATAATTTGCCCCCTTTATACCGTTGGTCGTGAATATTATAGTTAATAATAATTCAAATGTTACCATGTTGAGAGTGGTAGGTATCACAAAATGGAATGGCATCATCTAAAATTATTTAGCGTCACATTTAGAAGACATAGAAATAAAAAACAATTATATAATGTTGTTTCTTAATAATTTATGTAGATTTTGCAAATCATTATTTGTTTGTTTAAAATACTAATTTGCCGATTTGGTACTAGATTTGAGGTTGTGGGGTTTTTGTGCCTTAATGGTTGTTTGTCACACTGGCAGAGATTGCCTTATATGAAATTTAGTTTCTTCATTATAAGGTTGCAATGCTTAGAAAAGCTGAAGAAGAGTTGAAGCGGAAGGTAAAAATTTCTTTTTTTATTTCACTGTTTCGTTAAATTCTTTGACATTATTTTATGCATGTTGTGTGCAGTTAACATTTGCTTGTACGCATTCTAAGGTAGATTATCCTGTGATGCTATCACATCTACTCTAGTTTTGGAACGAAAGTTTTGGTGCTAATCCATTAAGTTTTTATGGCATACATCCGTCGCGTTGAATGTGGGGTAGTTTGAATTTATTGAACCTCAAAATTATCTCACTTGCAGCATAAAGCTTTTCACAGAAAACTCGAAATTTTAATTTAAATTTGGTTCCTTTTGTAATTTAGGCCGAGGAAGAGGAGACTGCTAAGGCTCTTCGGGATTTTGAAGCCACGTTCCAACAATCTAGTAAACTTGATCGTGCTTGGGTTAAAGGAGGTGTCGTAAATCCTGTAGGTGATGGTATGAAATTTGCGGTTTTAATAAAATCTCTACCAGTAGAAAGCAAGACAGATACTCCTGCACCCACTGTTTATAAACCTCTTTCTAAATTCGGTGACAAAACATCCAAGACTCTTGAGGTAGGAAAAGTCGAACCAAAAGCAGATGCGTCGAAGAAACCTGTATGATTAATTTACGTGTATATTTGCTTAGATTATCGGTAAAAAGCCCGGCCAGGGTAAGAAGATGTCGAATTTGGAGTTGTTCAAAGAGGAACTAAAAAGGTAGTTATAGCGCCCAGAAACGCCCTCATAATCTTAATTGTTAGCATCCAGCAGCAACGCGAACAGCGCCATCAACTAAGACAACAAAACCGTGCTAAAGGTGTCCCAGACGCTAAAATGCCGCCCGAACTGCCCCCATCTGAACTATCCCTCGAGTATGATGATATGGACAGGCGGAATCGAATGCGGGAATGTACGGTTTTCTACTTTACGACTCACAGTCATATATCTAGTTGGATATCCTTATGACGAGGATGCAGACAAGTCCACAACAAATCTCTTCTTAGGGAATTTGTGTCCACAGATGACAGAGCAACAATTGTGTGAGATTTTCGGACGATATGGCCCTTTGGCCAGCGTAAAGATTATGTGGCCGCGCACCGAAGAGCAGCGTGCTGTGGCCAGGAATTGTGGATTTGTTGCCTTCATGAATCGTGTTGATGCTGAACGCGCCCTGGAAAATCTCAGAGGTATGTTGACTGTCCGTCCGAGAGGTTAAACATGGTCAAATTTTCAAATTCTTAACCCCCTGCTTATATTTATTACTCCAACTCAAAGCCTAGGCTTCATTTTGCGGACCTCTACTCTTATTTTCTGCTCCCAAGTGCCCATTTTGTACTGACTGTAGTTCGGATGTCCTTACATCTTTCGGGCTCTTTTTCAGGCAAAGAACTACTGGGATACGAGATGAAGTTGGGTTGGGGCAAGACGGTACCGATCCCTGTGTATCCCGTCTACATTCCTCCCCCTCTGCTCGAACTCATCAAGCCCCCGTCACAGTCGGGTTTGCCCTTCAACGCTCAGCCGCGTGAGTGGCTCAAATCCCTGCGTTCATCGATCAAGGAGCGAGCCAAACTCGTCACCGATGCGATCGGCAATGGTGACTCTCCTGCTCCCACCATTCCCCCTGCTCCAGATCGATTCCCCTACAACATTCACACGATGGGAAAAGAAAATTTTGCCGAGGTGAATTGGCTTTTTTTACGTGTTGCCCGAGATCGGTTGGTTTTGGTTCTTGCGTCACCCCAGGTTGAATTCTAAGTAGCCGAAGTCGAGTCACTTAGGCCAGTGCATGCTTTTTAGCTGTTCGTGAAATCAGATTAAGGACCTTGTCTTAAAAGGAGCTTCGTTATTGCCTGATGTAGATCTAGAATCTTGATCAACTTCAAACCTTGAATTCTTTTGACCCTCGTCTAGGTGTTGCAGGAAGCGGTCGTGAAAGTTGTTATACCCACGGATAGGTGAGCTGTCAATTTCGCCAATAGACCTTTCTTTCAGAACTATGCTAGCCACTATTCATCGGCTGATTGAGTTCGTTGTGCGCGAAGGACCCCAATTTGAGGCAGCTATTATGCACAGGGAAGAAAAAAATCCGCAATACAAGTACGTGAACTTGACACCGCGTGCTGCAACCTGTAGTTTCTTAACCCAATGGTTGTCTATTTTTTTCGTTTTAGGTTTCTATTCGACTACCAGACCCCGGAGCACTTGTACTATCGATGGAAACTCTGGTCTATCCTCCACGTAAGTTTTTCGGGAAATTGCCTTATTTTTACCTGAAACAACCACGCGCGTATCCATGACAATTCACCCAAGCAACTGATTCTCCGCTCTCTTCCTTCGTATTAGGGTGAATCAGTCAATAAGTGGAGTCTGGATGAGTTCCGCATGTACGAGGGTGGTCCGCTGTGGAGACCGCCACCAGTCAACTTCTTCACCAACGGAATGCCCGAAGACCTGGTCGAAGAGGCCGACTACCCCTTCGCTCCGGGCTACACCGTCGGTCGAAACGACGATCTCATCGAGTAAGTCCTTTCCGCATTGACGTCTATGCCTTCCAGGAGCTAGCGATAGTGTAACCTCTCCTCTCACCGTCTAGTCCGGACACTCGTGATGATGCCATCCGTCGTGGTGGTGGAGATAGAGGCGGCGGTGGCGGCACGGGCCTGACTGAGGCCCAACGCGGTCGTTTGTCCGTGTGGATCAACGATCTTGAACCGTCTCGGGCCCAGGTCGGTGACGTGATGCACTGGTGTCTGGAACACGCCGACGCCGCCTTTGACGTCGTCGATCTCATCGCCAAGTCTCTCAAGAGGCCGCCAACAAGCGATGACAAGGAGGAGGCCTCGAAACGCCACAGTCACAAGGAGGTCGGTGTTGATGATGACAACGACGACGACGACGGAGACGCCTTGACGGTGAAACCAGCCACGTCCATTCAGGCCGTCGTGGCACGCCTCTACCTCACGTCGGACATCCTCTACAACTCTGGTGCCAAAGTACCGAATGCCTCCTACTACCGACGGTGGCAAGTTGTGGCCCTATCCTTTGACTAAAAGCTTTTTTCGCTGTCGATGTTTAAGCGGAGTTGATTGATTTTGAACTGACGCTACTTCCTTGTTGTTCTTCAGCTTTGAAAGTCGTCTCTTTGAAATGTTCACCGACGTTGGTTCCTTCTACCGTGAACTGGACAGCAAGCTCAAGGCAGAGCAGCTGAAGGTACGCTAAGTGCAGATACTTGGATCAATAGTTCTGTTTTCTCACTGCAATGCAGTTGTTTTGTGTAATCGAATTTGCCGAGTTAAAATTCACGTTGTTTGGACTCGATTTCACCAAAACGATCATTAGCTGAATTACCAACACGTCATTATTTCTCTTCGTGCCTTATCCAATCAGAAACAAGTCTTTCCTTGTGCAACCAATCGCCCATAGCTAATCTCACAAAGCTAACTATTGGCTCTTTCAGCAAAAGGTGATGCTGTGTTTCCGTGCGTGGGAGGACTGGGCCATCTATCCCAACGACTTTCTCATTCAACTGCAGAACGTCTTCCTCGGTCTCACGCCCAATGTAAGCTTCCAGTTGTCTGCTAGCGTAGTAGCTTTTTTGTGTTAACAAGAGGCGTCTACCCTCTTCTTCAAGCAAAGTCATTCCGGAAATCTTGATCACCTTCTGCTTGAACTGCAATCGTATTCCCAAACCAAAGATTATCGATTTTCGATCAAACATTCCTCGATTATTTCAGGTGAACACGAAGACGTCAGGCGACGAAGATGACGCTGTTGGCGTGCCCCTGGAATCCGAGACCACGACAAAACCCACCGGCATGACCGCAGTGACCTCGAACGTGGAGTCGCTAGACGGTGCTCCACTCGTTCAATACGACGGTGACCCTCTGGATGTCGATGGCAGCCCATTGGCTAGCGGTGGTGGCGACGCAGACGACGACGACGACTTCGAGGGCGTACCCCTTGATACCGGGTGAGTTGGCGTTCGCGTGCGTGCTGGTTTTTCGCACCTTCTCGTTCTCATGAAGGTCATTTTTTTGCCTAGAAAAACGCCACCTCTGGAGTCCACAAAGCCCTCTGCTCCAGCCCCTCTGTTTGTACCCAGCAAGTGGGAGTCCATAGATCCTAGCAAAGCCGCCGAAGAGGCAGTCACGTCGAATCGATGGGACCTTTTCGCCGACGATGACGGACGTTCTCAGCCAAAGGAGACTCCCGGATCCTCATCCACCGCACAGAATGATCCTACTGAAAACGACGAGGACGTCGACGGAAAGTGAGTAATCGCTTGGTGATTTTTTGTGTGCGTGAGTTTGTGTGTTAGCTGTGCCTCCACGACCGGCATTAAACGTCTACGCATTTTATTTAAGTAGAGAGCTCTGATCAAATTGAACATCGTGCACTGTGCTCCCTTCCTTAGGCCCCTGGACGGTTTCGGCGCAGCGGGATTGGGTCTTGTTGCCTACGATGACGACGACGCCCTCTCGCCTCCATCTCCACCCCCCAACACCGCTGCGAACGAGCCCATGTCCGATTCCCGACGCCAGGCTCTGCGTGAAATCGAGGTAAAGGTGGTCAAATACCAGGACGAACTGGAAGCCTGTCGAAAGAAGGGTGAATCAGCTGTTTCCGACGAAGCGATTGCCAAGGTGATGACAGAATCCGCGTGTAATCCGTTAGACACGTTTTTAACTATGATAGCCAGTTGCTCCTACAGATTTAGCGTGTGGCAAACCAACCACCAGCATTAAATTTCCCGTCTCGCATTCTAGCAAGTCGAGCGTTTCCGTGAGCGTCTGCTGGAACGTCTGGGAGAGTCCAAGGACTCGAGTCCCTCTCCCACTCACAAGATCTCCAAGTCCGCATCGGGCAGCAAGTCATCCAAGTCGAAACCCTCGTCTTCCTCTTCCGCCTCCAATACCACGAGGCGTCACCATGGCAGCAGCAGCAAGCGCCACGGCGGACATTCGCCACCACGATCGACTCGTTCCTCGCGAAAACGATCCTCCAACCCCCCGAGTGACTCCGAGTCTTCGGTGCCGTCCACGGAGAAGCGCTTCAGAGACGACGCGCCAGAGCCCCGCGAGGAGGGAGAAGCCTCTGACGATGATGCTGGCAGTGTTCCGGGCCAGCTGAAACGCGCCAAGCATCGCGAAGATGAGGTACGTCCGCCGCGTGCTGCTTGATCCTTAGACGGCGTGGGAGAGTGTGTTGTGGAGGCGGACGAACCATCACTGTGTTGTTTTGCGTGTCTTGTAGGGTCGTCATCGCGATCGATCGCCACGTCGGTCGCGCCGTTCTCGCTCCCGGACACCATCTCCCTCACGCAGACGCAGCGCCGGAGGTGCTGGCACGCCCAGTCGTTCCTCGCAGAAACGGAAGTGACCGCCCCACCACCCCTACTTCATGATGCCGTATATATTTTGTACATAAGCTGCTCCTCCCCGCTCCCTCCCAGCTTCCCCTTTCCCCTGTGTGTAGGTGTGTGTGTTTAGTGAGAGCCGAGCGTTTGTCTGCGCACAATTGAGTCCCAAAGTAATTTGCTACTGATTTGTTTGGGTTCTTTTTCTGTCATTTGTGGGGGTCGTTCGCGTTGCTGCTTAGTTTGGACATGACTTGGCCAAATCGCCGCCGACCAGGCTCTGGGCATGCGTAGTGGACGTCCGCTCATCTGACATCCGGTTTTTCGAATGTAAATTTGTCAAACGAAGAATAGTCTTCAGGAAGTCAATTGGCGCAAAAATCTTGCGGTCTGCTATCGGATGTGGAGTTGGTGGTTTCCCATGCAGAAGGCGGTTGTCTAGGGTCGCTTCCGCGCTCCGAAATTGCGTTGCAGCGAGTCCATCTTGAAGGGATTCTGAAGTCGTCGTCGCTGACGACGTTTGCCCAAAATCTCGTCAATTAGCTTCCCGGAAGATTATTGCTGTCATCATCACTTCAACCAGTATGGTTTGGGGTTTCAGGAGTTATCGCTCTCCTGCAAAGTAATCAGTCTGGGAGACCGTGGGTTTGATTGATGCCTTCTGGATTCTTGCAATGAATTGTCGCTTTCAGATGATGGGCCTATCTAACTCAAGTCGTTTTCATTGTTACGGATTATTCACTGGTTTTAAGTCGATGTTCACGATTACATCCGAAGGGAACATCATGAGTGGCAAGAATAAGTCGGTACTATCTATTGCTCTCTGAGTTGTCTCTATGGCGTCCCTCACTATGCGAGGCAGATGTTGCATATCATGAATGAAACTCACAATAATGTGTTATTTGCGGCGAAAAATTTTACCCAAATTTGCCTTCTACTGTGGTATTTACACACTTCTCGCTTTCTAGAATCCTAAAATTTTACGTTGCTCGCAGAATAAAGCAGCAAACATAATTATTTGTTTTTTGTAAATGTATCATGCACTAGGGTCTCGAAACGTTCACTCGGCGTTTAAAATCTGCTTTTGGCGCCTTTTTTTTAAATTACAAGGATGCAGAGTGCTTCATGACAAGATGAATATTTTAAGCCGGATTCAACGCGCTTAAAATTTATCGTGTTAACGGCAAACGCCTTCTTGCTGAAGCCGGCGAAAGGCACTAGTACTGGATTATGTGATTAATTGAGCTAAATTAGCACTTGTAAGTGTTCCGTGCAACGAATTCGCACTCCACAGTCATACACCACGAGAAAGAATATGTGAACAAGCGCTTCTTGTAGATTACCGATTTCTGTACGTCATGCAAAGTCACCCTCAACCTCGACACTCCTAAACTGACGTGATTTGTGCCAGAGACACCAAATTTTCCCTCGAACAAGTCCAAAAAAGAGTCACAAATGGACTGAAACGAATGCAGCCGTGCAATTAAACACTCCTAGCCTTGGATACTGCGAATCAAGGGAAAGAGTTGGTCGTGAAGCTAGCAATTGGGCCTGTCAACTCTCATTAGAATTTCACGCATTGTGTAATTGGTCAGATAAGAGAGAAAAATTGTCCATGTTTTGTGAAGACGAGTTAGCTCGCTGACTGCTGGCTGAATATTGGACTTTGCAAAAGCGGACTTCCGGCAGCGACCTCGACAGTGTGAAAACTTGCGTACACTTTCCAAGTTGGCATTGTTGTGATACCAGTCCGTGATTGGCATGCGCTGAAACTGGTGTCAGACATATTTTTTTCACCAAAACAAGCTTGGCAATGTCTTTTTGTCCCGTGTAACACGTCTACTCTATGCCAAACACTCGTCACCTCAGTTAGTGAGACAACGACGAATAGAATCAATAGAAACAGCTCTCAACCAATGACCGCAGCGACAAAACAAGCCAATGATATTGCTGCCCCGCAGTCACGCTGCCGATAGCATGAACTGACCAATTCAAAGGGATCTACGAGCTACATTAACTTGGCAGTTCACAAAACCTTTTCTTAGTCCAGCCGGCAATGTCATTTTTCATAGGCTATTTAAGCATTTACTTCCACTTCCTCTTTTAGCATTGCAATGCCAACTTTTCAAGTTAATAGTTTTTTAACTACCATTAAATTGGAAGGACTTAAAGTAAGCACGTGACGAATCTACACGTAGGGTGAAAGCCTTGTCGACTATTCTAAAGATCCGTGTTAAAACGTGGATGCTTAGGAGGAGGAGGTGGTGCCGATGGATCACTTCATTTCACTGCCAATCTTCTCGCAGGGTATGCAACTTCAAACCACGTAGAGGCTGCTTAAATCGGATTCTTTGTATGGACAGTTATGGCTTGGTTTGTTTACGTGATGGTTTAGACCCACGACGACACAAACAAACACTTGCATCAGGAGGACCTTCAACAGTTGTTTCCAGTTGTCGAGTGACTATGCCTTGCCCACAAATGCCGCCATAAGCATCACAGGCATAGTTTCTGATTGGTAATTTTAGCGGTGGATAACGAGGAAAGCTGACTCATACCACGCAATCGCTGCTAAGTACATTCGACTAACGTAAAATCACTACTAGATTCAGACAGAGATCTAGATTTTGGCAATTCCGCCTCCCCCTCCTTTTGCCGTAAAGAACGATCAATCATCGTGTCAGCACCTACATATACTAACTCTTTTGTCCAATCAGAATCAAGATGTTGGAGGAGGCGGCTCTGAACTATGGCGGGTAAATGATTTTGCTAAAACAAACACCAGACAACGACTGTGTGCTCGTATGCGCTTTATAGCCACATGTCGCACTATTTTGTGCACACTTCACTAGACCAGTGTCCACAAAATCACCTTTTTTCTGTCCGGCTTACCTACGGCCGCGTAGTCCTCTTTATAACCGAACAGTCTTGCCTAAGTTCCACTGTTATAAACAACAGCGCGCCAGGTGAATCACATGTTATCACAAACGCTAAAAAATGTCACAGTCCATTCGCGCGACAGTTGGGATGAACAGAAATTCCTTGTGTGTTTGTTGTTGCATGGTCAGTACTTTTTCGTAAGACAAGAAGCCTTACCAACTCGCGCTTTAAAGCAAAATTGATGGTCAAAAGTGGCTCTTAACGTTGCCAGCCATTTCTGGCATGTCACTGCGGCTCAGTAAATACACCACCACCACCACCACCACCACCACCACCACCACCACCACCACCACCACCACCACCACCACCACCACCAC
>UXSR01005561.1:0-23638 GCA_900604375.1 Mesocestoides corti
CTCCTGCCTATTGATTGAACTGCCGAACTTTCAACTTTGACCTTCCAACTCACTATACCATGTGACTTGTTTGGCGCCACTTACGCTCGTGCTCACAATTGACCGGTCTCAGGGAAGTGTGAACATAGTTTGAGAGCGGCTCAGCGTCACCATTGGTATGGATGCGATCCTGCGATTTCGACACCAACCACGTCTCACGTGTGGCGAGCGTTGGCAGTTCAAAGGTTAAAGTTCGGCAGTTCAATCAATAGACCGGAGGTCGTGGTATAAAGGCTACGGCCATGTCGTTTGAGGTTGTTAGTGAGTCGATGGATGTGAGGCAGAGTGTCGTGGCGCTTTGGCTATCTGCATTGAGAGATTGTGTCAGTGCAGATTCGAAGCCCCACATGAATCTGTCCAGAGCGTCGTCTTCGCGTTTTGATTTATTTGCTGTTTGATATTTTTGTGCACAAATATTTTAGCTGCAGGTCCTATACTGACAGAAGCAAAAGGTGGATCTCTTCGGAAGATGGCAGCTGATTAGCCGAATTAGTCTTATTTGAATGTCTGTGGTGCCAAAATTTGTTGTCTTTGTAAGCACTCACTTGATAAACGAGTAGTTTCCTTCCAGTTGTCTATAGTTGTGTTCAATGAAGCAAAACACGTCTTATTGTGCTTGTTTTGAAGTTTTGAAGTGGGAATACTAGAGTCATGTAGTCGTGCAGTCTCGGTCTTGAGTGGATTAGACGTAGAGCTCAGGCCATAGAGGCAGTAGGTAGAGTCAAAACGGACTGCGTTTAACGCCACCAAAATTCTGAGTGATGCTTCTGCTGCACTTCATTCAATGAGAGGCGTCAACTAAGTATGTGGACAATTCCACACATTCGTAGATACTTCACTCGTCTCCCTCTTTATTAGCATAGACTGAATTCCTCAGCTACTTGACGTTGATCTCTGTGACGACTAGCAAGTCGACATACCAATCAGGCGCAAACAAATGCCAATTTAATCCATGCTTGTAGATTTATGTATATTTCAAGCAGCAGTTTTGGTTTAAAGAAATGAATGTTTGAGGACAATGCTTTAAGCGGTGGATAACGACTCAGGTGAAATCGCACCATATGCCATTCGTTTGATGTGTTTTCGGTTAATTTTGCTCTCGCTTCAGGTCTAAAGGCAATTCCTGAGCAATTACTCTTTACTTTTGTTGACTGTGTGCCGATGAACACGTCAGTGGTCTTACCAAGCAAATGAGGTTAGGTAAGAGCAACCTTAAGATAACGCACATATTGCAGATGTGACCAGTGTGTTGCATTCATCTTCCTTCACTAATCATTCGCACAAAACGCGATTGTTCAGATTTGTCCCTCTGAGATGGGAACACTCCTTTGGTAATTTTGATCGTTGTTAAATAGTGTTGAATCTGCTGTGAAGTGCCCCTTTAACCTTTGGCTTAAGTAGAGACATTTCTTCATCTCAGTAGGTAATGGTGTCTTGACGCATGCTGCAGCCAAAGACAACATCGGACGAGGACTTACGTCTTGGTTTTCATCAGTTTTGCCACACTTGCAATAAGACTGGTTGATTATTCTGAGCAGTGTCCACTTGGTTTAGAGCTGCTGGAGGCGCTTTCACCTCAGAGTGTGCGGAACACCAAACAAAATTACTGTGCTTGGTAGTACTCACGAGATGAACGAATAATTTGACTTCAAGTTGTATAAAGTTGTGTACACTAAAGCATAAATCATATTGGTGCACTTTCTTTGAAGCTTTGAGGTGAAAACGCTAGAGTTATGTAGTCGTGCAGTCTTTGCCTTCCGTAAACTTGACGTGGGCCACAAATACTGTCGAATTTCTTGTTTTCTTCCAATGAACTTAAACGCACAATTTAGTCATTGTATTTAAGCTTGGAACTTAGTGATAAGCTAGGTCAAAAAGAGGAATTGAGAGATGGGAGGTCTGAATTAAAGCATGCAAGCATGTTGAAGTAGTAACTGTTGAAGATAACTGCGTTTAGTGGAAACGAAAGTAGAAGCGCAGTTTCCGTTGAAGTGCATTTTATGTCTTGCCCCAACCAACCATGTGGATTAGTCTGCATATAGACGATGCTCCAACTGACTATCTGAGTAGGACATTAGAATTGCTGACTTGCAATGAGCCACTTTACGGCTGAAGGAAACGGCTACAATGAACAACAGAAATTCTGCGGTATTCTGAGAAAACGTCTATTGTGTCTGAAAGAAGCATCCTAGAAGAAAACCCGACCTTCAACAGAATTTGCAACTCACGTCCAATCCACTGAAGACAAAGACTGCACAACCACATGACAATAACATTTCTACTTCAAAGCTTCGAAGATTGAAACTGATAAGCTAAATGCTTTTGTGGATTCAACTAGGGACAACGTGGAAGCAAATTATGAGTTTATTTCGTGAGCCCTTACTAACAGCGAATTCCGGCTACACTGAAATTCAAAAGGACTAATTTTGCCAATCAGCTGCCATCTTTTGGATTAATCAATCCCTTTCTTCCGTCAGCATACGTCCTACAGCTAAAATATTTGTACACAAAAATATCTAACAGAAAATAAACCAAAACACGAAGACGACGCTCTGGACAGAATCGTGTGAGGCTTCGAATCTGCACTGACACAATCTCTCAATGCAGATAAACAAAGCGCCACGACACTCTGCCTCACATCCGTCGACTCACTAACCACCCCACACGACACCGCCGCATTTATACCACGACCTCCTGCCTATTGATTGGACTGCCGAACTTTAACCTTTGAACTGCCAACCCTCCTCACGCGTGAGACTTGGTTGCTTTCGCAAACGCGCGTGTTCACCGACAATAATGCTGCCTCTAAACCGTTTTCATAGAAGTGTGAATGCAACTGGCCTGGAAGCTGCTCACCAACTGACACAACCTCCTCACAAACACGGGTTGCCATTGTTTCACTTTCCATCTGAACTTTGCCACTTGTGGAGATAATGCTATGGTTAAAACTGATAATGCGCGTGCGAATCAGTTAAACGATACCTGTAAGAGCCACATAGCCCATCGACTGAACTGGCGAACTTTCAACTTTGACCTTTCAACTCACTGTGTCTTGAGACTTGTCTGGCGTCACACACGCTCGTGCGCACCATTGACCGGTCTCAGGGAAATGTGAAAATAGGTTGAGCGCGGCTCAGCGTCACCATTGGTATAGATGCGCTCGTGCGATTTCGACACCAACCAGGTCTCACGGGTTACAAGCTTTGGCAGTTCAGAGTTTAAATTTCGGCATTTTCATCAATAGACAGGAGGTCGAGGTATAAAGGCGGCGGCGGTGTCGTGTGGCGTGATTAGTGAGTCGATAGATGTGAGGCAGGGTGTCGTGGCGCTTTGTCGATCTACATTGAGAGATTGTGTCAATGCAGACACAAAGCCCCACACAATTTTGTCCAAAACACCATTTGCATTGTTTTGACTTTATTTTCCTTTGTTTTGTGCTTAATAATTACAATTGCAGCAAAGATGTCTGTCGAAATGCGAGGTAGGGTGTGCAGCAAATTCCCGTCGAGTCTCATATTGCTGTCTCAGATAGGTAAAAATACTACGTCGAGGTATATGAAAATGCAGAGGCAACAACTTCACACACGTTGCCTATGTGAGGTGGAAAAGCACTCACAGCGACAACACTGATTGCTAACTAAGTCGTCATTAAAACAGAGCTGAGGAATTCACCGGACTAGTATCGCAGTAACGCGAAGCACAGTTTTGTAACGGTTTCGTCCCATTGCAGCGCTTTGTAAGTACAACAATGCGCTTAGTGTAAGTAAATTGTACTAGAATACCCAATTTCTCTCCAGATGGCGTGCTAGCGCCAACAAAATGGCCGCCAATGTTTGCATGAAATGCACTCCACAGAACAATGATGCTGATGTCTACTCAGAATGTATTCTGCGGATGGAGTCAACACGCAGGAGGTTGTGCTACAAAAGGAGGAGGTGTGTGGCGTGGTTTGTGAATCAGTGCATATCAATAAAGACACGAAGCCCCACATAATTTGGTTTATTACACGTCTTGTTTTGCTTTATAAAATTTTATTATGCACAACAATTTCTATTGCTTAACCAACCAATCTAAGCGAACGACTGTGGAGCTGTACACTTCGTGGTATCTGGTGGTGCCCAGTGATTAAACGATTAACTTGCCTCGAACTGATCTACAGTTGTGTCCATATGACTGCATACTATTTCCCATTCAAACTGAACCCCTAATTATTCACATTCCTAGAAGTTTTTTGATAAAACCACTGGAGCAATATGTTCGTGGTTCACGAAGCGCTTCCTTTTTGACCATTTGCATCGACATGATCCGACTATACACAACGAAGACGTCCACTAACAATTATAAGTGTAGAAACGAAAGTTTTTATATTAAATGTTCATTAAGTGCACTAGAATCACTTAGGTTAGCCTTTGCTGTGCTACTTATGTGTTACCTACATCGGTTGAAAAATGTGGTGATGCATGCTGCACTTCGCGAGCAGAGAGGTCCTGCAGGCAGTCACAGATGTAAGAATTGCAGAAGTTTATTGTATTCAACTGAATTATACAAAGGAGTACAAAAATCCTGAGTGTAGGGCTGCAAATCAAATTGTTGCTTTACTTCCGTGCAGAATGACTCAAATCGGCAAAGCACGTTGATGCAGTAGACACAATTTGACTAGTAGGTTGAGAAAGATGCGTCAAATATAGCTGCAAGTAGATCGTTGGTCAGCGAGGAGTTGCTAGTCCTGCTGAACGGTGTTCAAGGCCAGGCTCCAATGTTGCGTCTTAACATCTAATGATATCGACGCGCTTCCAACGAGTTACAAATGCATTTTATCCGAATATCGGTTAAATCCACGCCTTGGAGCATCTCCTGTTTCCATAAGGTGTTGACGAAGCTAAGAAAACTTCTGAGTTTTGTGCTGCAATGAGAAAAATTTTATCAAGGGTTGCCATAAAAGTGTGCTTTATCGTATGAGTGAGGCAAGTTTGCAATCTCCGGTGTGGGACGTTAATCGACAGGAAACCTCAGTATACGAGGCACTGCAAAGCTAAAAAATGGATTGAGGTTGGTTGACAAAGTGACTGGAGAACTGCGATAACTCGAAATGCAATTGAACAAAACATTATACCTACCATAGGTGAAACACAATAGTAATGTCCAAGCCGTCCGATTCAAGACGAGTTATTCAGATCCTCGCAACGATGACGGGCCATTTAGCGCCTGCTAAACTGATGTTTTTTTCTTAACTGATGTGGCACAAAGATGCGTGCAGTCTATTGACTTTCGTCTTCACATAAGTTTGTCCCTATTTCATTGACACGATTTATATTGACCTCTGCACCGAATCAGAGTGCATGATTCAGGCATCATTCGTGAAATAGCCCAATCACATTTTTGATGTACAGACCTCGAAGTTGTTGAAGTTTTGCCACAGACCAAAACTGGATACACAAACGTAATTCATGCATCTTCTCCATACCAAAATCAGACACTCATCTGAACCGACGCAAAGACCTTGAAGTTGTTGTGGTTGTGCTACTGCTTGCAGCAGGATCCAGAATCCTCGTTCACCTTCCGTTATTAATCCAACTGCATTCACTCAACTTATTTTACGCAATGTGCATTGTCGTCTCACGGTTGTACTTCATGATTGCGGTGGTGTTTCAAATATCAACGACATTCTTCTATGGTGACGCAAACAGCATGCCTTCTAGCACACGGATACGATGGGTGAAGAGATTACCACGAGGTTCCTGTAGTGGTCACATGATCCAATGACGGCCTACGTCATGTGTCCATGCTCATCCATGACGTGCATACTGCAATTAGGCACACTCGAAGGCAAAATATGACCGCCAGCCTGCTTGACCCATTACTCAAACATCTTAGTAATCCCTTCTCCCATAGTATCCGTGTGGTAGTCGGCATGCCACCGTGTCCACATGGAAGGAGGCCCCAGCTACTGTCAACACCACCACCTTGCCAATCACTAAATCATACTTTAGAAATCAAGGTATTACAAATGCACCAAAGCATGCTGTATCACTTGATTATATGAAAAAATGAACACTGCCAATGCTGCTGCTGCCGCTGCATCAGACATTTGACTGAGATTAGTAAAACATGTTACTTGTATACAAGACGCATATTAGAGTTTACTTGAGCTGCATTTCTACACATTCCAATTCGTAAAATACCGATACAAGTGTCATATCACGATATGACGATAAGCAACAAAACGCATGTGAATCAGCGTATCAAGCATATTGGTAAATGCTTAAAACCACTGGACGTGCCGTCGAGGCGTGCTCAGGGAAAAGGGTAGTCTGCAGGTGTCTTAGTAATCAACTCTGAGTCACAGGCTTTCGTCACTCCACCCGAAATTCAAACTAAAAATAATGTATCAAATAAATTAATAAACCAAATATTCCGATTTGCGAATTCGCACCACACAGATCACTTGGCTGCTGTCATTTCGACTACCTAATGGAAAAATGAGTACTCAGGTATTCACTGTATTTCAAACTTCCGCAACCATTACCATCCCTAGAAAGCATGACGGTGCTAAACTTTATTTCAAAACCCAAATAACTGTGCCTAAAACTAAGTAATGAAGAAAACTAAAGCGACAGGTAATATATGTATCGTTATGTTTGAGCATTTGCTACCTCATACTCATTTTTGAATCTTATGATTTAATAAAACTGGTGCCTTATTGAATAATTTACGGCTTTTACAAACATAATTTGAAGTGCCGAAATTTCGTTGACATAGCAGGTTACCAAACACTCAAAGCGAATAACGTGCATAATTATTGGTCACAATGATTCCAGTTATAAGATAATAGAATTTAATATACAAATTTTTTTTCTATTTACTATGTTTCGGATATGGTCTAAGTCAAAATTAAAATTTAATAACCCGACAGCAAAGAAAATATCGGAAGCCAAAAATCTAAATACTTTTTAACACTTTTTAATGTATTTTTTGGGGAATAATGAAAAAGTTAAAAAAGAAAAATGCTTGAATTCTGTACATTGAAACTTTTTGTTTCACCTCTCAAACCGTTAACCGCCACATTTAAGTCTGGCGCGTTTTTTCGATGTCCTCTCGCCATCGCATTGATATCGGTGAGGGGGGAAACAGGAGATCAAAGTAAAAGAATTTTTTTATACTATTATTTTTAAGGTTTTCGGATTCCGATGATTCGGGGAAGGACCGTCGCTCCGACCGAGATCGTTCTCAAATTCGAGTGATGCCAAATGCCTCTGTTCAAGTCAACCCTTACACAGGTGATTTGTTATGATGGCTATGTATTTCTAGTATGTAGACGTTGATTTTTGCCTTTTTATCGTAAAAAGACTAAATTATAGAGACTACACAGTGCGTATTAAGTATTAATGAACTGTGGAAGAAAGACCACCTGTTTTATATAGCATTGGTAGCTAATTTAAGTAGCTTGTTGTGATTGGTGCTTCATAATGGTCTGTGTTTTTTCCAAAAACCCACTTTTTTCTGTCTGATGTCCTTTATGCCGAATTTTAGGTCATCCTTTCAGCCCACGTTACTTTGATATCTTCCGGAAACGGATTCAACTTCCCGTTTGGGAATACAAGGAACAGTTCCTAAAAGCACTAACTGACAACCAAGTTACTGTGCTTGTTGGCGAGACGGGGTCTGGCAAAACCACACAAATTCCCCAGTGGTGCCTAGAATGGCTGAAATCGCGTTATGCCTCGAAGAAGTGTGTTGCGTGCACACAGCCGCGTCGTGTTGCTGCAATGTCTGTCGCCCAGCGCGTGTCCGAAGAAATGGACTGCCAGCTTGGTAACCATGTGGGCTACAGCATTCGTTTCGAAGATTGCACATCAAATAATACTGTGTTGAAGTAAGTGATCTTTATTTATTCCATAAATGTGCGTGTTTAAACTGTGTGATTAGAGTTTTCTGCAGCAGGTAAACCTTGTAGAGTAGAGCTGTTTAGTGTGGATGTGGCCACTCTAATCAACAAAAAGAACAACAGGGTATCCGGACAGTTTATTTAGTCATTGTCTTCTGCTTCCCTTCTGCTCTACATAGATACATGACAGACGGTATGCTCCTTCGAGAAGGCATGTCCGACCCGCTGCTAGAAAACTATGGCGTCATCCTATTGGACGAGGCGCACGAGCGCACTCTTGCCACAGACATTCTTATGGGTTTGCTTAAAGAGATTATAGGTCAGCGGCCCGACTTAAAGATAGTGGTAATGAGTGCAACTCTTGACGCCGGCAAATTTCAGGTGAGCTTTTAATGTCTATCCCTGCAACTGTGCCGTTTTTGTTTGTGCATTTGAATTCATGGGTAATGTTGTCGTCTGTTTTTTTTCAACCCACAGGATTACTTCGACAATGCGCCTTTGCTTACGGTGCCCGGTAGGACGCATCCAGTGGAGATCTTCTACACTCAGGAACCTGAAAGAGACTACTTGGAGGCAGCTATTCGAACCGTCATTCAAATACACATGTGCGAAGAAAGTGAGGGAGATATTTTACTGTTCTTAACCGGTCAAGAGGAGATTGAAGAGGCATGCAAACGCATTCAGCGCGAGGTCGAGTCTCTTGGACCGGAGGCTGGCGAACTACGGTGTATTCCGCTCTACTCCACTCTCCCACCTAACCTGCAACAGCAAATCTTCGATCCTCCACCACCTCGACGGAAAAATGGGGCAGCTGGAAGAAAGGTAGGTTAACTACTGCGAGGGGCCTTAAGCAAGCCCGTTAAGTCCCCTCAAACTTCGGACGTAATCATTGCCTTACGCCGTTCAGGTTGTGGTATCCACAAACATTGCTGAGACGTCTCTCACCATCGATGGCGTCGTGTTTGTGATCGACCCCGGTTTCGCCAAGCAGAAGGTGTACAACCCTCGCATCCGCGTCGAATCGCTCCTCGTCACGGCCATTAGCAAGGCCTCGGCGCAGCAAAGGGCCGGCCGTGCTGGTCGTACGCGTCCAGGGAAGTGCTTCCGCCTCTACACGGAACGAGCCTACCGTCAGGAGATGCAGGACAACACCTACCCCGAGATCCTGCGCTCCAACCTCGGAACTGTGGTGCTCCAGCTAAAAAAACTGGGCATCGACGATCTCGTCCACTTCGACTTCATGGACCCACCAGGTTATTTCCTCCTCTTTACTTATCAGTCACCATGCAGTCGGGCACTTTTTAATGACTGAAATCTACTTTCTTTAGCTCCGGAGACACTTATGCGAGCCCTGGAGCTGTTGAACTACCTAGCTGCCTTAGATGATGATGGCAACCTGACGGATCTGGGTAGCATGATGGCGGAGTTCCCGCTTGATCCACAACTGGCGAAGATGGTTATCGCCTCGTGTGACTACAACTGCTCCAATGAAGTTCTGAGTATTACTGCTATGCTCTCGGGTATGCCATGCGGATTGTAATTCTATTCAATGTGAACATTTCTGTGTGTGTGTCGTTTGGCATTTACTGTTTGCCCTTTTTTTTTGACATCTCCTTTTAGTGCCCCAGTGTTTCGTTCGGCCAGCTGATGCCAAGAAGGCCGCTGACGAGGCAAAAATGCGGTTCGCTCACATCGATGGCGACCATTTGACCTTGCTCAATGTTTACCACGCGTTTAAACAAAGTAAGCACCCTAGCGGTTGTTGTATTACTGCTGATCCCATCTGGAACATTTTTTATTCTGTTTTGGGGCTTACTTAAACGCTGGATGGCGGTTGCAGTAACTGTGCTATGGTCACCGGTGGTATCGCTTTGCGTATCGCTATCGGTATGGATGGAATGCAACTCGGAATGGTGATTTGTAGTTTGTGGAAAATGCCCTAGCGCCAAATAAGCGTGTATTACCTACCCCATTAGACCACGAGGATCCCCAGTGGTGCTACGATAATTTCATCAATCTGCGATCTCTCAAGTCGGCGGACAACGTGCGAGTCCAGCTGTCTCGCATCATGGACCGGTTCTCCCTCCGACGTTCAAGCACCGAATTCACCTCACGTGACTACTACCTCAACATTCGCAAGGCTCTCGTTTCTGGCTTCTTCATGCAGGTATGTGGTTGTACAGCACTCGGAGTTGGCTAGAATTGAAGTGCGTTGATCTCGGTGTTGTCTCCCATGAGCTGTGTGTGTGCTCAGTACCATAGCGTCACCCATTTGATTTGATTTGTAGATTGCACACTTGGAACGGACCGGCCACTACTTGACAGTGAAGGACAATCAGGTCGTACAGCTGCATCCCTCGACAGTGCTCGACCACAAACCTGAATGGGTTCTGTACAACGAGTTCGTGCTCACCACCAAGAACTACATCCGCACCGTCACCGAAGTCAAACCTGATTGGTAAGTCCATACATCGCGTATTTGGGCCTTCAAGCACGCCGCCGCTATTTAGGTAAACGCTTGAGTGTTGTAACGCTATGTTGACTTCATCTCTTCCTCCCAGGTTGATACGTATTGCGCCACAGTACTACGACATGGCCAACTTCCCTGAATGCGAGGCAAAACGCATCCTTGAGAGGTGCGCGCATCGGATTGCACAGCGCCAGCAAAAGAAGCAGGAACAACAACAGCAGCAACAGCAAGAAGGTGAGGTGGCGGACCGAGAGGCCCAGCAATAGACTTTCACCGGTTACCCTCCTCCTGCTCCTCCTCCCCCGCCGCCGCCGCCGCCATCCACATCATCATCATTTTGTAACCTTCTATTGTAAACTTGCCAGTGTTATCGTTTTAATGTTGCCACGCGATTATCGGTGTTCTCGCGACCGGCGTCAGACGTGTGGTTGTTCTTAGCCATGGCATTTCCTGGAACAAGAAAAAGAAACAGCAACACCTACTACTTGTTGTCTCTTGAGTAGTGCCAGTGGGGGGGGCGAAGTGAAGTTAGTACCACTGTATTTCCTCTAAGAGCCTCCATCTACTGGTTCAACGTTTCGTGTGAATTTGCAGCTCATTACCAGACGAGCTGGTCTGGTGAAGTATACACAGATACTCTGGATGATGGCGCTGTCTTGTAGAGCTCGAAATTCTTGGGACTTGGGCGATTCGCCGATTGGTGTTGGTGGTGGTCTTGTTGGTGTTTGAATCGCCGATTAAGCAAAGTTAAAACTAAAAGCCATTTGGTCCCACGTAGCAACTGTGTCAGAACGGAATCTGACGGGTCAAATGCGTGTATGGAGCACTGACAGTGGTGTCCGGTTGTGCGGCAAGCCAGGTCAGATGTCTTCTGTTTGATCATTTGCTTATAAAAAGTCGAAACTTAGCATCAGGCAACCACAATTCACGCTTCCAAAAGCTAGTCTTAACTTCATGGACAACTGAGATCTTGTCTGGTGCCATGGAAGGCTTGCAATCTTGCGGAAACTACAACCGCTGAGTAATGTTGAGCGGTTCGTTGGTTTGAGCGATACTGGGTGACTGGAAATATTCGGTAATGCTACCACGTGAAATTGCCAATCTCATTTAGTGCAACATTACAAATAACCAGTCCAGGAGTAAGCGTACCTTGAGCTTCAAAGCACTGTGGCGTTCATCTGGATCCCTGGAAAGAGCACAAGCTAGACAATCGACGACTTCCTCGCTGATTGTCCTAAAAAGAGGACTGTGGACCGAAACCGTGCCTGGTTTTTTGGTTAAATTACCACTTTCTAACATCAATAGGCTCCGTTCTGATGGCCTCCATGACGTCGTACTTGGTAAGGCCGTCGTACAGTAGCTTTCAGTGCCTATAAAGCACTCCACGTTAACGCGCTTACCTTGCCGGTGAGCATATAGGCTAGAGTGATTCCAGCAGACCAGACATCTGCCTTCTGTGGTGATGATGAAGCTCAATTCCAAATTGCATACTCACTTTGCCAGAATAAGCTTCTCCAGTGGCTTGAGTGCATTCAGGAGCGAGAAACGCAGGTGTTCCAAGTGTTCCTCGAACCAGATCGTCTTCGCCTGGCTCTAGTGCAACACTAATTTCAAAGTCGATTAACTTGATGAAAATTAGAGAAAATGCCAACGAACCAGCATCTCGTGGTTGTCGCCGATCATCACGTTCTCGGGTTTTATGTCACGATGGATGATGCCGATGGAGTGGACTTGAGGAAGAGGAACAACACATTACTAGCAAATGCACAGTAGACGGTTAAATTGTTTGGGCTGAAATCAGAACTCACTGTAAACAATGGCCTCAAGTAGGTCATTGAAACATAAGAGGCACTGATTTTCGGTTAAATTGCCGTGTGCCTGAATCAGGGCCTGCAGATTTCTTTAAAAGGTACGTCGACAAACAAATTTGCCTTACCCTCTATTAAGCAGAGGAAAAACTAGGGCAAAACGTTACAGGACATGAGATTATGATTCTATCAAGCCAAATACGACAATGTGAAATGTACCAAGACCATGCAGGTGGCCTTCCGGAGGTTCGTGAATTCCTATAAGTGGTATTATGTTCTTGTGTGACATCTTGCGGAGCACACGATATTCCTTTTTCAACTTTTCTGGGTCCTTAAACCACTTTATGAACTAAAACGAGGCGAAAACGCTTAATTTAGCAACCTATGTGAATTGTGGAAATGCATTTAATATACTCGACTAGCAAGGATGCGTTTGCGGTAACAGGTGCTCATTTGAAACCTATCAGATACTGATTGACAGGGCACTAGTTTGAGGCTCATAAAAGTCAACTGCATGAAACGAACCCGCTTCATCCTCACACACTTTATGTAATTTTGATTAGGTTCTTAATGTGCAAAAAAGCGGTTTATGTGTTAGATCGCATTATGTTGACCAATTAGATTTGAGGAGAAGGGTGGAAATTTTAAACTGAAATCCTTTACATTTATACCTCATTTTAAGTTGTGTTTGGATTCTAATTAAACTGACTAAACTAAGTGAAATATCAGAAATTGAAACACGCAAATGTACATCCTCACTACAACTGCGATACTTTCGGAATAATTAAAAGTATGTTGAAAACACCCTTTTCAGACGTTAGGTTGGTAAACACTAAACCATGGCAGATTTTCACCCGAAACCTCCCTAAATACCAGCAAATAAAAATAACCTACAAACATCAAAAGATCAAATTGTAGGGTGCATAAATATCATTAGAAATTGAGTGTGCTTGCTGATTATGCCAAAGGCAACACGATTAGTGACCATTACATGGTTCCGCTAAAAAAAATTAAAAATCGAACGAGGAGCAGCAGCCCTGCTAATTTGGTGTACAAAATCCCAAGACTCTAAGTGGCAAAACATGCTGAGAAAACTGCCTTTGATTTTGGCTGACCCAACGCAAATTTCTTGGACTTACGCAGCTTCCGTGATTGGCAGAAGATGAGCCAATCGCTTCGCTCTTACTCTGCAGTTCGGTTGATGAACACGACCCTGTTTGGGCATCAGGCTAATGGGTAAAATTTACGTCTGAACACAAGCTCACGTCTTTCTGTTCACTATCATCGTCTTCAATGTCCAGATAATACAGAATTTTTCGGACGTGTGGACCTTGAGTCGAGTACTCAAGTTTTGGTGGCTCCATGTTGCGCCGCAAACGTACTCAAAAGGATTTCAGGTAGGTTTCTTTGTTGAGGAAGATTTTAAATTGCGGAAATATCGATTTATTGATTTAGTCTGACAAGGTAAACCTAGGAAATACGAATTTGACCTCAGACCGTCAGAAATGTGTCTGGGAGAATAGGTAAATTACTGACGACCGAATTAAAAACATTTGCGAATCTAATATAATTCTTCAAATTGGCTTAGAAGCTGTTATTGTAAGTTTCTTGAAGATAGCAAATCGGCTCCACGTACACAATTTAATCGTCCTATTTATCTTGCAGATGATCACAGCTGACAACAAAATTACGGATGTGCAATTGATTACAGTTTAATGTTTTAAAGAAAAATGAAATAGATTCTTGACAAATCCATTGTATTCAATCGGCGCGTCGCAAAACTTCAAATAAATTTACTTAATTCCATTCTGGATTAAGAAAAAGACGCGTCAAGAGTGAGTCTAACCGTGGCTCTGCCTCATGTCTTTGAGCAACGTAGAACTACAAACGTCTGAGCGTCAATTCAGACAGCACACGAAGGAAAGTCACGCGCTGCAGACATGTGATTGAACGGTATCTAGCAAAATTCGTCTTGTTAGGAGCGTGCTTCAAAAGTTAGGTGTGCTCGTTCTTATGGCACTGACTTGTCACTAAAGTGACAGGTTTCAGTGTGCATCGTTGGTGTCACATGAATCATTTCACCATCACCATCTACTCTACGTGATGCAACCCTGTTCAATATAGGTGTATGATCCACAAAGTGGACGCGGTTCTTTTCAATAAGTGATGAGTGCCGAGCGGTGATCTGAGAAGCCCACTCTACTTTGAAAACGCGCCGGTAGGTAATTGAAATTCTGCGAGGTGATTGGCTACTATCATTGCCTGTTAAATTTGATTAATTGCAGTCGTAAGGACGGTATATTTTTGTTACTTTCCTGAGCACACATTGGTTAATGATTGTAAACGGTGTTATGGCAATTGCAGCCTACGTGGTTTCGTTTGAATTTGCAGCAGTAGATGGTAAAAATGAAAACACAGATACTTCCTGGGTTTTCGTGTGGCACCTCGTGTAATTTGACCACAAAGTCGAGAATTCGCAAAAAAGCCGGGATCTATCTTCCGACCCGATTGGACTGCAAACATTTTGAACATTTAATTTCTGAATTAGTTAGTAGACAAGTCCCCGTTTTATCCAATTCTGTCAGTCCAGAGTGTTTAAACGCCTAGGACATTTCGCCTTCAAAATCAAATGTAAATGATGAGGCAGTAGAGAACGCTGAATACGTTTTTAGAGTCGTTGGAAAAGCCATTCCAGTCCCATGATATTTACCCATCACCCAGGAAAACAGAATCTTTGAAATTGTTCACCGTAGTGTTACAAATTCCTCGAAATTTTTTTTCCGGAGTTGATGATGATTGAAAAGGCTGAGGATCGGAGTTGGCCAATTCTGAAAGGATGGTGAATGTGTCAGAACATTGTTACGTCGAAGTGCAGGGTAAATGATGTTCCCACAATCCCACGAATCACCAATCGATCCGACTCATGATTCTTAATTGGGGTGTAAACGGGGTTGACTAACACCATTTCTCTCCTGAAAGCCAACACCACAAGAGGTTCCGCGTAATATTGACTGGATGGATTATTCAGACAAGTTGCGAATTCCGCCTCGAAAAAAAAGTACGTCAAAGTTTAATCTGGCTTCAATTGAATCTTGCTTTTTTCAAAGAAGAGAATTTGAGAAAAAGTGATGAAGTATCAGAAGTGTGCATAAAACCAGGAAAAAACGATCTGTCAGAAGTAAATAAAATACAAGAAATATCGATTATGTACAGACACAGGTACGCGGTAAAAGAGAAGACACGAACAGTCACGCTTCCTAGAGATGCTGCATTCGTGGACCCTCGGCAAGTTCACGGCGTCTGGCCTCCTGCTGACGTAGATAGGCATCGAAGAGGCAACGTGCTCGGTTCAGAATGCTCACGGGATTGTGACGCTTGTTGCGAGTTTGGAAGAAGTGAAAGAGATCACTGGGCTCGCGCACCTCCGCCAAAATTTCATCTTTGTACTCCAGCAACATGGAGACGCAAACGAAGAGAAGAAAGGGATTATTCCCACCCCCGAGCACATCGGGAGCAGGCAGTTCCACCACCCAGTCCTTCATGTGCACCGGGTCACCCTCGTGAGCTGGCCTGCTCACGCGCTTTGCTTCGGTTGGCGGCGAACACGAAGCGGAGGCGATGGTTGTGCCAGGCGAGGCGCAAGGCAGCTTATAGAGAAACTCCTCGCCGACCAGACTGTTGATGAGCTTGGTGTCGCAGCGTGTGTAGTGTTTGGCTGAGTCCTCAAAGACCACGGTGGCCAGCTCCTCGGACAACTGGTTGTGACCGTTTTGGTGATACAGCGAGACGGGATCGACGCTGGGCCACGTGGAACAGACGAGAGCTAGGGCCGCCCACTGCACCTCGGAGACGTAAAGAGCCTGCTCGAAGGAGAACTCGCGCACCAACTCGAGAAGGAGCCAACGTTCCGTGAAGAACATGTTGCCGAGGTTGTGCAGACGCAGAAACTGCGCCATCTCGTAGTCCGTGAAGACGAGGAGGTCGTGCAGGTGTTGGAGTTGAGTGAACATGGTCAACTGGTCGACGTGCGGCGTGAATTTGGGTCCAAGGCGTCGCATCAGAGCGCAGAAGCAAACGTAAGCGGCACCTTCGCTATCCTGAATGTAAAGCAACGGGCTGGCCAGATTGGACATGCCTACAACGGTCGAAAAGGTACCTTTGAGTTGAGGATTAGAAACCACGGCAAAATGACAAAGGCTGCCGAGCTGATGGAAACCAAGTAAGAGGTTACTAATTACAGACTCAATGGCGCGTGGAAGTTGTCATAAGTTGATCACATCACAGCAAGCAACACATTCAAAATCGCACCATCTACGGTGTGACAGCAGACACAGAGCCAAACGTGCATCGAGAACCAATGACATTCATGTGTCAAGGTCAACTTAAATCAAGAAAAAGTCCCGTTGCAAACTGACGCCTTAACATCGGTGGATTTAATTATCGTGTAGAGATTTGTTAATTCGAAGTACACGACGATTAATGCCTTCACAATTTCACCAACTACCAACCGAAATGACTTATCAATGGATCCAAAACAGCAGCACTTAGTAACCAAAAATTCACATTTGTATCGTATATTAACAAATAAGGTTACCTTGGTGATAGCCGATGCCAGGGTGGTAAATTGCATAGGTGGCAAGAATATTGAAGAGTTGCGATACACGCAGATTTTTGTCATCACACTTGTAAAATGGATGCGCTAGGGAGTAAATAACGGAAGATATTATCGACTGAAGTAAAGCAAAACTAACCAGTCAATGCGTGGACAATTACAAAAGTGGTGACAGCGAACACCAAAGTAAAGCGACACAGATGACAACACGCCTTGATTGACGCAGCAAACTCGCTAATGCCAAACTCCACACACGCAGCCATGGCAACAACAGCATAGAAATTATGAATTAGCGTAGTCTTAGACTTGGCGTGCTTCACTTGGGGAGGATGTACGAAAAGAAACGACTTAAGCTAGCAGAGGAAGGATGGAATTGAAAGTAAGGAGGAAAAATGGACATCAGCATCAACAATGCCCCAGCCTCGACAGTAAGGAGCTTACTTCGATCAGTTCGCACGACATCGACGCTGGCCAAGGCGATGGCATCGATCTGTGCCTTGCTCAGGCGTCCTTCGTGGTAGGCGCGTTTCCACGCTACCTTCATCGACTCGTATTTGGCGACCTTGCTGTGGAGCAGGGCTATGCGCTCCTTTCCCGTGACCTCAACCGGGTAGACGTTGAGGAGGATGCGCCAGGCCACCTTTCGCAGACTCGGCTCTATGCCGCCCAGGTAGACGTTGCGACTGAAAGAGCACAGCGGCAATCAATAAAAACACACACACACACACACACGTGAAGGGAGAAGATTTAGACAATTCGGGCAATCCTACACTCCCATTGGCTGGAAGTTCATTTTTATCGATTTTCCCTAGTAATTACCACGGCGTGAACTGAAAATGAGGCAATTAACAGGGTGTAGTTTCAATCCACCTTTCAAACTTGCTTTCTTGTTATGATTCAAGTCTAAAGTTAATTACTAATATCCGCCCATTGGTGTACTGGCGCACTGGAAATGGGACGAAAGCGATTGACTCGAGATTTCGGAAAAAATGGCAAGAAAAACAACCTGAATTGGGTGCAAGTCTGAAGTTCGTGGAACCACTTGGTAGTTATTAGTTGCTCACAACCTGTTTTACTGAGAGACGATAATTTAAACGTTAAAAACGTAAACACTTAAATGAACAAAAAATGGGAAGGTAGGTGAATCGACTGGGATAAAGAATGCGACGAATGCCCCAAAATAACATTGTTTAAGCGAACTAAAGACAACAGGCTGGTTACTGCAATTTGAAGAGTTAGCACAAAATGGAATCATCATTGTGTTTGCAGTGAAACGTAGCAACGCACGTGCAATAGCCCGGTTATCTCATTCTTCACCATCCTTGCCAAATTTTCAAGCCATTCCAATTGATTATGAGAACCATCTCCTTGGACATCCTCTGCATTTCATTCATCTGACCGTTTAAGCATTTGTACTTGTAGACTGTATTGATTCACAAATCCATTTAGTCCAAGACATTTTTATGCCCAGTTGCGAAAAGTACACTACGCAGGTTGAGGTATCTAGTAAACGGGCGTGTCGCTGGTATCGACGGTCTCTTACTTGTCTTTCTGGGTATCTGATTGGCCCTGACTCGATGCCATCAGCGTGTTCAAGCAACAACCTTAACGCCCTCTCACTTAAAGCTAAGCGGGATTTATGACTTTGAAATAAAAGTACAAGCACTCTCAGAAGTTATACTCCTAGGTACTTAGTTGCTATCAGTTATGTCATTTCGGGAATATACCAAAGTCTCATTGGGTGGATTTCGATCAATTTAAACAAAGCGCGTATTGAGTGCGAATTGGTTAGTTGTTTGTGGTTAGGCAAAAATCCGCGTTGGATCAGGACTCATTAAATGTCCAACATGAAGCATGAAAACGCGAAACGCACATTTA
The DNA here is from genome assembly GCA_900604375.1 of Mesocestoides corti. NCBI lineage: Eukaryota > Metazoa > Platyhelminthes > Cestoda > Cyclophyllidea > Mesocestoididae > Mesocestoides > Mesocestoides corti. The sequence continues at coordinate 18,693 of UXSR01005561.1, forward strand.
GCAAGCTTGCGGCTATAAAAACAACCATTGTCAAAGGAAATGTGACAAGTTACAAGGAAACACGTGAGGCGGTTGATATGTGGCGATTTGGCAACACGCGCATTTTTCTATCACGAAAGACCAACCAACATCATCATCTCCACGTAGTAAGCAAAAGCAGCCCAGAGGTGAACTGTGATTCGATGACAATTCTACATTGGCATGGGCCAATCACGTGCTTCTAAAAGTTCTCAACCAGTCAAAACGAAGGCAGTGTGGACAGGGGCGTGTTAAAGCACACTTTGACGGATTGGACGGTAAGTTTGCTAAGTGAAAACTAGGAGATATTAAGCAAGGTCGCTAAGAACTCACTAAAATTCAGTTGGGTGAACAATCCTCCCCAGATTGTCCATGTACTGACGAAATTCCGCGTCGCAGATTGGCGGACGTGGAGGCGTAGCGGGGATTTTCAGACCTGGAAGGATTAAGCAGAAGGCACTTAAAAAAGCCCAGTCAAATTTCGCATTCCGTGAATGGATGAAAATAAGCAACTATGGTGAATTAAAACTAAAATGAGAGTGCCGAGAACGAGTCGAGGTCAATTAAACGGTTAATTTAAAAAAAGACCCGCGAATGAATCACTGCTATTGTGTGTGAAGCATCAGGCCCTACGAAAACATTAGAAAGTACATATAGTTTTATGGATAAGACGAAGTGGGGACGACCATTACCTAAATTTACAAGAGCACAAATGCCAGTAAAGTGTAAGGACTTGTGTAAATATATAGACATCTACAGTTTGCTCCATATTATTGATTCCAGAGCAGATCAGGGAGTATTTTGTTTGATCTCGATCAAGTATTGACTTAACTTCAAAAATTTCAAGTGTTTTTATAAAAATACAAATCGAAAAACACAAATATGTTCCCGGGCCTTGCTGAACTTAACAGAAGAGTTAATTTAAAGTGACTGGAGAACGTGGAGTAGGCTGTAACACGATAATTTTGCGGGAACACTGGAACGCGCAATTAAGTGCACTGCAATTAGACTTGAACAGTAGCTGGAGCACAATCTACATTGCCAAGAAAGGAAAGCTTCTAATTTTACGAAACACACATAATACAGAATGGGCAATTTCGGTACGCAATATGCGGGAAGATCTCATTTGATTTAAGCCAATAAATACACAAGATACTTCAGTTAACGAACGCGTGCACTAACCAATCGCTTTTTCGATGGAGGTGACAGTTTTTCCGATCTGTTGTGAGACATTTTGAAGGAAATTCGAGCCGACCAAAACCGAACGAATGGAGGAGGCCAAGTGAGTGGGTGAGATTGGTGGGGACCACTTGGGTGCGGAGGAGTTCTGCTGTTCGGTCATGCTGCCGTCCTGTTGGAGTTTGGTGCCCTCGATGCGTGACGCGGCCACTTCATCCTTCTCCACGATGTCCCAATCTTCTAGCGCGTTGAAATAAAGATTGGAACAGTTAATAGACGAAACCGATTAAAAGGGTATTTAGAGGGCACTTGAGCATTTAACGTGGCAATTAGATGATCGATTTTCTTGTCTATAGGCAGCCTCAATTCGCTGTTTCTATGGCGCGCTTTAAAAACATCTTTTACCTCACAGCATTCCATCGCCTCCCTGATATCTGAAACGAGCTGCCAAATTATCAAATAAAAAATTTAAAACAATCTACGTGGTAGCTTCTTCGGTTAACAAAAATCTGCTCGATATTTTAGAATAATAAAATTGTTACTACAGCAACAATTTACTTGCTGAGAACTATGCAAAATGCTAAGAAAATTTAACTTGCTCACAGGAGATTACAATGCGTGGGCGGACTCGGCTTCTGAGTGGTTAATAACAGTGTTATGGGAAAGGAGATTACTAAGGACGGAGCGCAGGGAAGGCTGATCGTAGGGTCTAAACATTTCACTCCAAGCAGAGTTAGTCCGGTTAAAATTAAGCGACAACAATGCATAAACAGTGCTCTTTGTGCCAGGCCATAACGCACCTTCAGTTCTGGGTTTGGCTTCAATAAATAGTCGGAGAGTTGAGTCCGGGCACCGTATCAGAGCCTCCTCAAGGTCGATGTCTGATTGGAGGGGGTAATACGATTGTTCGCCGTACTTGTCTACCGCGAGGTAACTCACTGAAAAATCGCTAAGAGGAAACGCAGACTTATGAAGTAACGAATAAATATGAAATAATGCAGAGCTCCAACACAGGGTACTATGAGCATAAATGAAAGCAGGAAACTGCTCTCACTTCGAAGGTATTGAGTAATTTCATGGCACATTTACAAGCATTCTATGATGAGGTACAAGAAATTCAGCAAACACAATTTACCTAAAATGGCCCCACTTATAGTAAAAATCTGGAGAAAAATAAAATTAACGTGCACACTCGGTAAACTCATAAGTGAAGTGGTACACGGTAACGGGATTTACTTAGTGGTATCAAATCGATGCCGAACCAAATCTACCAAAGTGGAATAAGTTGTTATTTTGGGATCCACAGAAAATTGGCAGTACGATTGAGATCCATCAAAGGACGTGAACTAAAAACGGAATAACAGCAGATAAACAAAAAGACAAGCAATTATCTGCGGAACAAAAAAAATAATTGAGAATTTTTGTCTTAAATATGAAAGAGACGGGATGGTCCTAGATGATTTAAATATTATGAAGTAAACACAAAAATTATTTTAAAAAAATATGACGTTAGCATTAGACCGGAGTATTTATGAATGACCCAAGATTACCTAAATGTATCAAGAATTGACAGGCAGCAGATTAGTGCACTATCATGTATTAGAAGAATTAAAATTAACCATGAACTTTTGGTAGAACCTTTATTTTCAGTTTAAAAAGTACCAAATACAATGAACAAAATCACGGCAAGATACTGAAGAGGCAAACGATGTGGTTAATGTACTCTCCACAAAATCATGTGTGGCCGAGTACGTCAGCAGCGATGCAGTAACCAACAAAGTTTCAGAAAACAAAAAATACAGGTGCTTTGTGTGTGGTGTTAGCCAGCACCCACAGCTCATAACTAGCGGTGAAAAAAAATAAAGATCGCAATTGTGCTACTGGTACATCGGCACAAATATAGAGCGACTGTAAAAAAAATTACAAATTTGAATATTAAAAGATAAAAAAATCATTTACTTTTATTCTGATGCGCACACACTCTGACTCATTAACATTTAAAGCCATTTATAATAATTTTTGAATTCGCGGGCTAGATCATGATCATTTGACCTTAATTACATTTTGGGCAAAATAGTTACTATTATCATCCCGTTTTTACAAAAGACTACTTCAGGAATGGTTTTAAAAACATCACAAACCTTTCTTTTATTTTAGTTCCCTGAACACATTTTCTACTTTATACTGTCGAAAAAATCAGTTTGCTTCAAGTCTTTAATTGAAATTGAAATCAACTCAAACTATTGCCTAGATTAAATTGTTACTATTGCTAACGATATATGACTGAAAGAAGACAAAACGCTTACATTAGATCTGAAGTTGCAGACGTGTTTTGGAGTCTTTGTAGGTTCTAACAAAAATTTTTTTGTAAACAATAAACTTTCCAAACATTAGCACGTACGAAGGATTATTTGTCAAGCTGTTCCTTTCAGCCATTCAATAATGAGGTTTTTTCGTAGAAATTCGTCATTTTTTTGTAGAGTTTTAGCTAAAGCTTAATTATTACAAAATTCATTAATACTCTTTGGGCATTTTGCGTTGATTAGTATTTCTATTCGGCCCATAGTAGGCGTATGTTTAATTTAGTGACAAAATTTACAGTACATTATTCTTTGATTTATTTATATTGGTACATTAAATCTCATGACTTTTAGCAGGTATATCTTATAAAATATCACTCAGACTTATCGATGAAATTAAAAGTTAGGTGTAGATTTACATTTAATTGAAGAGGTTTGTCTTAGAGCTTTGTTCAAATTAAAAAAATTAAGGAGCCAAATAGGAATGGAAATCTAGCAAGTTGAAAATTGGAATCGGCATGATTTTTGTTTTGGCTGGTTCCAGGTAATCCTCTGCAGATGGACTGACACCGTTCAGTCCTGCTTCCTTTGTTACAGAGATCGACATTTAAGACAGCAGATCATTTCTTATCACTCAAAAGACTTTTTATTTATTGATGATCCCAAATTGCTCATTTAGTCGATTAAATGCGTAAATTTAGTGCACCAAGTTAGGTCTGGAACCTTAATCAACAAGTCCACTGCAGAAGTTATAATTTGTGGTAGACGAGGTAAGATGCAACTGAGAACACAAATTATCTTCCCACACTGGCAGAAATAGCTTTATTTTATTAGTGCCTAAAATGTTGTCCTTCGAGTGATTTTTGAATTAACCTATAACTCCTCAGACTAGTTTTATCATACTATTTTAAATGAATGGTTTCTAAATTGTTTCCCAAACCTTCCCAAGCAGCGACATTTCTGACCAGCACACGAATTAAACATCAAGTTCGTGGCAAACATGTTGAATCATTGAATAATTTGATGTCACGTAAAAATTTTTTTTCAATTTAATTAGCTAGTTCACACCATGAAACCCATTTGAATAGACGCAGCGCAGGCTTGCACTAATCATTGTAAGAATGGCTAAAGAAATCAGAAAGCAGTATCGTGCCTGATGCCACCCTCATCCAACAACGATCCGTGTTTTATTCATAAATATATAACAATTCTGCTGGGTTAATTTAAGTAGACAGTCGATTATTCTTTTACAAAACTGTGCACCTACGATATCCGCACTCATCCAAAAGATACATTAATTGCCTCACACGATAAACCATATCACACACGAGTATGTGGGGCATCCAAATAACAAGGTCTGATCAATCAAATACCGATGATTTTTACCAGGCAGCCCTCAGACCCCACAATTTACAGGTCGATAAACTGTCGGGAATTTGTCCAACTCGC
>UXSR01005561.1:28026-40485 GCA_900604375.1 Mesocestoides corti
TCAAGTCCTTTCGGATTTACGCAATCGATGTGAGGAGCTCGACGATGTTCTCTTTATGCTGGAGTCAACGAAAAAAGAAATTGAAGGACAAATCAACCAATGTTTCCAAACCATATTTCGAGCCCTTGAAGAGCGACGTCTTGTTTTATTTAGTGATTTAGAATCTTCATTACAGAAACGTCGACAAGACATTGAGGATTTGATTAAGAAAATGGAAGAACGTAGCCAGAAAATTACTGTTATTACGGAAATGATTAAACAACGTCATATAAATGAAAACCGCATTGTTAATGGTGAATGTGAGAAGAAGTATGAAGAATTAAATCAGGGCACTGGAAAGCAAAGTTCTGAAGAACAACTCCGAGCTCTCGTTGCATTGCCGATTCCAATTCATCCATCGGTTACGGATATTTTATCATATTTTCCAATTGCCCTAGACAAGCTGCTCAGTCTTGTAAAAAATTTTGGTGCAATTGGATTGACTAGTGTGGATTCAGACCAGACGACTATCGTGGACTCAGCGGCAGCAGAAAACTCCAATGTTATGCGGTGTTTCGTAAATGAAGTCTACTTCCAGGAGGTGCGTGCAGTTGACAGTCAAGGAAGAGATGTAAAAACCGTCAATCCGAAAGAATTTTCAGTAAGTCTGACCCATAGATCTTTGCAAATGAATGAGGTCACCGTCATTGTCGATGAGAAAAAAACAGTCCCACCTTCGACTCCAGAAAATTCTGTGCTAATCCGACTGAAGTTGGCGAATCCTGGATTTTATGAGCTAAATGTGAAGGTTCTAGGTGAACATATTCGCAACTCCCCTTATCGAATACACTGCTTACAAAAACCTGGTCCTGTCGCCAATGAATGGAGGCAAACGTTTAACGAATTAAGTGAACATGTTGAAATGCGAATTGGCGCTCTGCAATACGTCAAACAAAGTCGTTCTGAAATATGCCTGCCTAGAGTGGAGCCTCCTCCTACAGCACTGGCTGATAAAATGGCATGGAATAAAAACGGAATGATATTCACTGTTGGCGCCCGTGGCAGAGGGCTGTCTGAATTTTCCTTTCCACAAGGCGCAATGTTTACTCGAGATTCTAAGATGGTAGTTGTTGACAGCAACAACGCCAATGTCCAGGTAAATCAAAACAGCAGGATTAATTTCTATAATGCATTCACTTTTTCTGCTGAGTGCGGTATTAACATGTGCTTTACACAAGTGCCATGTCAAGCTTCAAGTGAAACAATGCGCAACACCACTAGCACATTTACTTTTTTTTCGATTTTAACGTGTCACGCAAAACTTCTTTTTCAAAAATTATTGAAATATTGTTTGGAAAAAAAACATTGGCCACAACCAACGGCCTCCATGGGGTAATGCATGAATTGCTGTGTATGCCTTTAAGACATCTTTTGGATGAACTAAATTAATGTTAGCTTATTAGCGAAAATTATAACTTGGAAGGCTCAAAACAACCTAGAGGGTTCGAACCAAATTTTTGTGGATTTGCAATGTTCCGTGCCAAAATCGTTTGTATATTCCTTTTCCATCTTGTGTGTTTTATAATGTCCCGTTTAGCATTATTTTAAGCTAATAACCTGTCTACTTCCTGTGGTGAATAAAATGCTTTAGTGTTTGTGGACAGGCCTAATTGCAAAGCAGTTGCCAATTTGAACATTCACCCCTTTGTACCAGTCAAAATTTGTCAAAAACCAAGTATAGAGGTTAAGAACGAAAAAGCCTCCAAATGTCTAAGATGCATTACTGCCAATTTACCGTCAAACAAAATCTTTACTTTTCGAATGATTTAATGTCGGAACTCATTAAAACTAGAAAACTGTTTAGTTTGTATTTTGTAAGTTATATCCTGGAGAAGCGTCTCATGAACGATTAACCAAATTTGCCGGTTTGAAATTACACTGGATGCATCAGCAATTGGTACATAAATGTATCGTGATACGGAATGAAGAAGATCGTAACTTGTTCACTTGACGCACTTATTAAACAAATTGAAGGTATTTTCACCGTCACTGACCAAATTTCGACAGCTATTTAGCGGCAACAAGTCACAAAAAACGCTTCTTTGTGTGGTTTAACTTTGGGCAGCGAATGATCGTGTACTTCTATTTTTTAAAACTTATGTATTGCAAAATTTGGCATGTCTGTTTTCACAAAGTGGTCATTTTACAAACAAAAATTGTGGGTTGAGAGCCTACTATATCCAACAATCTGGATTTCGGCGCTTATCAGTGAAATCATTTTAAAATTTCAGTTTATGCTTCCATGAACCAAGCTTAGGCGGACAAAAAAAGCATTTTTGTGTGAAGCTTCTGCCTAAGACTAAAACTCGCATCATGCCATCAGATGCGAAAACCAAGATTAGCCTATGTTAATGAATTACCACATCAAATGAGATAGAAACTATTTAATGCACAGGCAATAAACCAATATTTCGTTCTTCAAACAACCCGCGTACAATCACCCTGCACCGTTGTCTCCCAAGAAAACCATGCAGGTCAACCAACTAACAATCACATTTTTGCCACAGACACAACAGAGACTGACTATAAGGTTTTTTTCAGGGCAAACAAAGCCTTGCATCCTGATTTGTTGGCAAGGAGTCGAGTAACCTACAGAATTAAATAATTTCTAACCACTACGTCAATATTTTTTAGTGGATCCATAGGCTATTATTAGGTTTTCAAGCACAAAACCAAACAATCTGTTAATTTTATTGGATGCTTTTACGAATAAATTGCTGTGTGTTTTTAAGAGGCATTAATTAAATGCGCAGTAACTATGATTTATTTCATTCAATTAGGAGGCTGCCTGTTTTGTCTACAAAACAACACACAAGTCAACACTTAATCAGAAAGCATAATTTATTCACAGCAGCTAACTTACGAGCTTGGTTTGCAGTTGTTTGTTTATCAACTAAATAACGGATGTTTTGATTTCTTTTTCACATTAATCACTTTGGTTGCATAAGTGAGCTATTGGCTAAAGTATCAGGGTCTAATAACGGCATTTGGATTGAGTCTGAAAAAAATTGACTTTAGCCAATCACTTTCGACCTAAAATCCACATTTAAGTAAATTAAGTACAATACCAAGTGGTCTAACTTAAAGAAGACACAATGGTATTTCCCATGATGTTTGCATCACCAATGAAACTGCAGGTTGGTGGAGACTTCTGAATGCAAATATTGCATAATTTTATTTCTGGAGTTAGGCTGAATCATTGATAAACGCAAACGACAGCTTTCAAAGGCACTCATATGAAGCCACACTCTATAACTTTCGAGATGGCATCATTTTCCCATGAAATGAGTTAAATGGACTTGTCGCACGGCAAGGTCCTGTGCGCAACATCTAGATATGAAGCACAAAATCACAGTGACTGCAAATATAGAACGAACTAACGCGCTCATTAATAACATTGAAATCAGAAACACAATCAGGAACAGTTGTTCCTAGCCAGAGCGGACAAGGATGGACTCATTAGGTTTTTTAGTTTAGCGCACTCTTTCAATCCAAAAAAAAATCAGAATTTGATAGGTGGTGAAGCTTGCTGAGAAGAGACACCATTTTGGTGTCCCCTGAGCAAAAATCCATAACACATTGGATCTCATTGGATAAAAAAAGATTGCAAGTTTAAATTGACCAATCAATGAGCTTCATTTTCGGATTATTCAGGTTTTCAATTGTCGCGGTGCTTTGCTCCTGCGTTTTGGCCAATTCGGCTCAGAGGCGGGTCAAATGATCCGGCCTAGCTCAGCAGCGGAGACCATTAACTCCAACTACTTAATCAGCGATTATGACCTCCACTGCATCCACGTCTTCCAGCCGTCAGGCAAGTACATGTCGCGTTTTGGTCAACGCAACCTCGCCGGACCCAATGTGAGTTCCGCAAATGTGATTGGGTGGAAATCTCTCAGGGGCAAGGGTTTACCCATTTGAACTTACCGCCACACAAAATAAATTTTACGAATTGCAGTCTTACTCAGTTCACAGATTAATTCAGCCTCAAATATAGTTATTTAGTTTTTATTAGCCCTAGAAAGGGAGAAATAGATACCTAAGTCTCGCATGATTCCTCAATTTACCAATTTCATCTTAAAGGCACATCGATTTGTGATATGTCAGTTTTAATGATTTAATAAGATGATCTAATGCGGAAAATAATTCCGTTTAAATACTAATTGTTCGTGGACACTGAAAATAGTTTAACTGCGTGGTGGTCTGGGGATTATCATGTAAATACACTTTTTAAAAATATTATTTTTTTGTAAAAATCGCGGCACCAGGATCTTGTAGTACCATGTAATAAGTTGGGTAGAGTAATGTGGTTTGCGCCATCAAATGTTGGGTTAATAAAATCCCATTTAATCACTGTCACTTATTGGATTCCTTTAAACTTCTACATTTTGCCTACAAACCACACAGAAATTACAATTAATTTGCTACGGTGAAAATTTAAATTCATTTCTGTTTTTATTTTATAGCATTTTGTAACCCTCAAAATCACTTTTAAGCAAATTTATCCCTCTGGGATTTTATTTAACCTTCCATTAATCCAGTGGATGAATTTAATTGAACCAGTTAAATTTGTTTAAGTTAGAGGGACGCATTCAGAGCCAATAAGCATTTTATTGAATCGATTTTGGTAGAAATCAAATAGACTTAGTCGATTTGGTAATGAGTGTCAATCTAGCCTGTATGGACACTAAGATTTAGTGTATCCAGATTCGGTGTTCTCGATTTGCTTGTAAGTTTGCCACATTTTATTGTGCATACTAATGCAAGTGATTTAAGCTTGAAAGTACTTTCCCAGTCTACGAGGCCGTTATGTTTTTCTCTGCTAGCTACTGAAAAAACTCGTTCGTTCGAAAAATCCAGAACTCCAGAAAATACTGTCAGATTTGAAAAAAAAAGTTTTGCCTAGCGTATCAATTTTGTGGTTGTCACCGCTATTGCTTCTCTCTCAATTCAGAAATATTTGCAATCTATTTATCTGCAGAAAAGTGAGATTTGATTTGACACGTCACCTTTTATCGGCTGCAGAACTTACATACTTGTGAATTGCAAATTAGGGTGTGTTTCGAGGCAGCGCTTTCGTAGAAGTTAATTAAACAGCGCACCCCTAAAAGGGACGTTTAACGCACAAACTGACCTTTATTTGTGGTGATAAATTCACTGACAACATTCCACACCTTCAGCGAGGCATTAGGCATGGACGCAGACGTCAGTTCGTAGTCAAAAACAAAAAAAAATTCATTACAAGTGTTTCGTTTTGTACTAAAAATGGACACAAGCCCTAGAGAATTCACTGATTGATTGGTGACCTAGCAATGCATTTTAAGGTCTATTCAAGAATTTTGCTGATGACTGCTGCAGCCAGTTTTGATGTTTTTCGTCCCTCAAGAGTGTGGCAATCGGTGAAAATTTGACTTTGCGCAGTGTGGAGTCCTTAGGGCAGGGAAAAATTTGTGACCATCAGCATGCAAATATTTGTGCTAGGCATGGCAAACGTGGACCCAATCGATCATCGTAATTTCCCTTCGCGAAGCGACACTCGTTTGAGGACTGATTGTCAGGCGTTTGCTCGTAAATTGACGTCCTGTCACCGAAAACTACTGCTCTTAAACTAACCCGAATAAACTTTTTGAGCCATTCTCTCTCCTTCCTCGTCAAATCGTACATAAACTGATGTCCTACCACCGAAAACTGCTGGTCAATAACTAACCCGGATAAACTGCTGAACCATCCTCTCTCCTCGTCAAATTCTGTCGACAAAAATGGGGTCTAAAAGCTAAAAAGAAGTGTTTAATAAACCCGTTTTACGTTCCTAGCGAAACCCTAGACCAGAGCTCAAGACACATTTGTTGTTACCAGCATTAAATCTTTCTTAGGTGGTAAATTTGACTAAGAGCCTGGACACATTGTGGTGATGACGGATTCATTCGGTTGAGTTGAGGCATTAGAATAATGCTTGTCGCAAGTCAATTGACAAAAATAAATTCGGTTTAGTTGCAGATCTGATGATTTTACGAGACTGCACCTTTAGACATTTGATTTCTATCTCTTTCAACAAAACTAGAAAACATTTAAGCATACAGTTTGCGTCCTGGAAATTCTGTACTTGAAATTTAACACAAGTTCGTTTGACCATGGTAATTTGGTAGTGACCAACTAAATCAATTACATCGAATCATAATTATCCAATCCTGCAAAGGCTTGCATGAGAGTTGGTTGAGACATCATTCCCACGACCACCGTAAATCACTGGGACGTTGAGGCCAAATATAAAAGGAGGGAAATTTGCACAACACGCAAATTTTCAGAATTCATGAAATGCGTTTTGAACGCCATGAAATTGCCTCTTCTACAGATGAACCATTTACGATTAAGCAAGATGGGTCGATCGGCGTCTATCACGGAGTATGCATGATGATTCAGCACGTCAAGTAGCGTCTTAGACGTTTTTGTTGCCATTTGGGATTTGATCGCCGCGGGTGTCGTGTACTTTTAACCTCTTCCATGAAGCCAAATGGTAAACAACCATCCGATTTTTAATCGTAATATTTTTTTAGGAGTTGACTGGAGAAAAAATCAAGAAAAATGCACGATTTTTGCACACATTCTACCAGTATTTTCAAGTTAGTAGGAAGTGAATTTAGCTAAGCATTTCGACTTGTGGTACATGGCTATGAAGTTGCGATGGGAAGCATGATATCTACTTCAGTACTATTACTGCTTTTCCGGCTCCAATCTACCGACCTTTGAGTCGAGAAAATGGCTTTCACGTGGACTGTCTATTTACCGTGGCTTCTATTTGCAGGATGTTGCGGTTGATAGTAAGGGTAAGATCTTCGTCGTTGATCTTAAAGCCTGCACCGTTTGCTACTTCAAACCAACTGGTCGTTTTCTGGGTCAATTCGGGGCACGTGGTGCCGCCGACAATCAATTCTTGACCCCAACCGGCATCGCCATCGACTCGACGGACCGCATCTACGTAGTCGACTCGAGCGTGCACGCGGTGAAGGTGTTCGAGAACGATGGTGAATTTCTCTTCAAGTTCGGTGTCAACGGCTGCGAGGCGGGTTGCCTACATCTGCCAACACGTCTTGCCTTCGATGCCAACGACCTACTCTTCATCAGTGATACCGGAAATAATCGAGTGCAGGTTAGGCCTTCCTAGTCGGTCAATTTCAGAGTCTAGCCATATCGAATTTCTTGAAGACTAGTTGGAACAACGTTACTACTATTCACCCGTAATATTTACCAATTTCTTCCTTTAACTGGCCTTAGTTTTTTCTTGGAGGGGGTCATAATTTAAATTGGACTTAATTTCACTAACTTTTGTCAAACCTTTGAAGGCAGTAATGATTGTAAAATTAAATAAAACTTTTGGCCTAAAGTAAAAACGAGAAGCAATTACGAATGTACCAGCCGCTGTGTTAACTACAGTACAGTTAAGAGTACCACGATTGGCCTAACAACCAGACACCAAAAACGAGTTTTATTCTAGACCAGTCTCTATTTTCAGCACACAAGCAGTAAATGTATCTTAATTATCAGCATTTGATTACTCAAGCCAAGAAAGACATAAAATATAAATTTATGTTACTTTGTGAAATCTTTGAAACAATGATTCTCATAATACTGTGGTCGAAGTACTTTTGATGGTTTAATTCAGAGCGTAAATGGAGAAATAGTCTAGATAGTTGAAGATGCATCTATCGAAGAGACAGTGTGTGTCACGTTTCCTATAAAACCTAAAGTATTCATTAAATTATGAATTACCGCGCACTCACAGTAGTGAGAGAGTTAATTAGCATCAAACGAATGCAATGGTCTGTGAGTAATGACTACTTTTATGGTTAATTAATGCAAGCATCCAATGCTGCGACAAGGAAACTCGACTGCCGGACAATCTGGATGCTATGGAAGGGACTTAGTGCAGTGCAGTGGCAGATTTATGACTTCGTGGTCAAGTAATTGGCTTTTCATGATTGAATCCTGATTAAGTATAAAAAAGATAAACAAACTCTAGACACCATTAATTAAATTGCGAAACCAGACAAAGTGAATTTTCAGCCACTTTAAGCCACATTTTAAGCGGGTTAAAGGCTGAAATATCTGCTATTCACGCTGTGGCTGATCGCTAATTTCGTTTACTTTAGTAATTTACCACTTACAGCTTACGGTATCCATGGTTCTAAGCTTTGATTCTAGTTTTCCAAACTGTCGAAATTGGCATAACTGTGCTCAGGACTATAAAAACCTATCTCTTAAACTATTCAAAAATATATCTGCAAATCTTAATAACCGTTGCCTGTTCTTCATGAATCTTATACACTTAGGCAAATTCCTTATGAGATTGTGCCTAAATCAGCTTTTTGAATACCATAAACCACAAAACGTGAGTCGTGCTTACATGGAAGAAGAAATTTGTCAGTTGGTGGCTAATTAGGCGTTGATCTGTTTTAAAGTCTACTTGCAAATACCCTCTTTTAACCTGTGGTCGACCACTTGCTTCCTGCCACTTCCGTTTCGCATTTCCAAAAGGTATTTATTTCAATGTAATTATTACTAATCTCGCCCGTTGGGTTTTTATGCTTGCATGCTGGTTAGTGTTTGTGGTCTTGGTGTTTTCTATAGGTGTTTGACAAGGAGGGCCAATACCTGTGGATGCTGACGACGCCGTTGGATGCCCTAAGCGAACCCCAGGGTCTCGCGATCCTGTCCAGTGAGAAGCTCATCGTCGTGGTCGACGCAGGGAACTACCGAGTTAAGGCCTTCAGCCTGCGGCATCGTGCTGTGGAGGGCAATCCCGCTTTCAGAAGCACCAAAGAGAATGGAGACAGCATCGCAGGAGAATACGAGTAATGCGTGCGCACATATCTCCACCGGGAACTTGGGCTCTTATAGATTCTATTTATTCAAGAGAAGAAGATTACTTATTTAGATACACGTCACCCAGGTTATCTTGTCCATTCATTAAAACATCTTGGTACTCCTAATCGATTTGGGGTGTGTGCATATTTACCCCAAATGCTACCACGCATGAATTCTGAAAAAGAATGCCTGTGTAGTACCTTCGTTTAACTGCTGACTTGGTCGGACACTGCGCAGTAAATACACGCTGCAGTCAATTAGACCTTCCTTTTTGCGTAAGCAACAAAACAAATAATTCTTCTCAGATCGCATTTGTTATCTGTAAATACCGACTAAAGATTTCCATTTACTCCGCTTGTTTCTATTTGGTTATGTGACGGTGACGGGTTGTGTTGGCGAGAAAAATAAGTTTTCCTGTTATTTTGAACTGAGTTTGATCACGCACGACTTGGATAGGGAAATTTATGAGGTAGAAACATCAGGCATATCTGGGCTTGCGAGCATTGTCACAATTTCGTTGCTTGGAAGTAAAACTCTAAAGAAGCGTGTAAATTAGTTAAACACAGTAAAACGCATTGACAAGCATTTTCAGTAAATAAAAGAGCATTATCCCTGGGCAGCCAATGAACTATTGTCTACATATGAAATAAAGTGTTAAATGGTCAAAGGTCAGCTAAAATGTGTACAAATTGTGTCACACCTACCAGATTTCCAATGTAAGTACCCTAAATTATGTAGTTTTAGGACACTTGATCACGTTTTGAATTATTCCGGTATTAAAGGCTACCAAGCGACAACTGTTGTTAGATCCTAATAGTGCACTAGCTCAATGTGAAAATTTAACTCCTAAAAAATTCAAAAGCAAATAATTTCATAACAATTAGCGGTGATTGGCCTCGAAAAATGGTGTTATATCGTTGATGGCTCAACTTACAATTCCATAAATGAGTTTGAGCTTGCGTCAATTTAGGTGGCCGCTAATGTAACTGGATTTGGCTTAGTCAAATTGGGGTAAAAATTGTGGGCGGACAGTCTTGTACATTAATTTATCGTAAAAAAAAATTTCGGCAAATTGTCAATTGAATTCATTTGATTTGGTCAAATGTGTATTGGCACTTAGTTGGTTTTAACAAATACAATTGATTTAATTAAGGCGAATTTGTCCACGAAAAAAAGGAGCTTTAATTAGATTCTCTAATTTTGAAAAGAGCCCTGATTTGTGCAGCTACTAACTTGGCTGGGCTGCGAAATTCTTACTTGTATTAATAAATTAACAGCTGCTAAGCCATTTGTACGTTTTATTTCAAAAATGCCTGAAAAAGTTTGAATGCAGTTCATAATTCATTATTTTCGACCCTGCGATGATTGTTTTAACCAGAAGTAAACGATTAAAACAAATTGCTGCTCACCACGAAAACGCCTACCTTCTTTAGTACATTTGTCAAATCCACCAGTTTTTTGAGCTGTCAACCATTTAGCTGAGTGAATAAATTAATCACCTCCAAGTTAAATGCTCACATTTTCTTGCCAAATTTATTTGTTTTGTGAACACTTACATTGCCATTGTTAAGTGGAAGTTAGCCAAATGATGCCTGGATAGGTGGTCATTAATTTCACCTCTAATTAAACAAATTTAAACCTCGAATACTAAATTCAGGGCTTAAGATTCCGTCTATCTCCCCAGGCAGTCAGATTTTATGCTACCAAGAAAAACATGTATGTACAATCTGTCTTGAATGTGTGTAGCTATGGGACAACAATGCAATGTGTAAAATTAAGTGCAGACTTAGGTTTTACGTCTTATTCCCGTAAGTGATTGCCCTCAATGACATTAAGTCCGTTGTTTTTTGTAATCATTTAGCTCGACCATAATAAGCCCTGCCTTTGATCAGTGCGCTTGTAACCATCAAGCTGCTCGTTCGTGGTCACTTCGCCTTTTCCGATTGGTTTGCTTGCGACAATCTTACTGGTTAGCCCTCAGTCGTTTCGCTTCTATCAGGTTGCTAGGATGAAGCAAGGTTTGGAAGTGCCAAAATTGTGTTTTTTTTTAATACACAAGTTGGAGTTGGCAGCATGGAAATTATCCATCCTATGACGAAAAGCAAACATTATGTAATGTGAGTTATGCTGCCAGATTTATCACAAAACTTCCACTAAAGGATGATTTTGTGATTTAAGCAATCTCTTTGGCTGTGCGCTAAATCGGTACGCAAATTAGAAATGCACGAAAGAAAAACAACATCCTGACTGCTAAAATAAAGAAATTGGCGAGGTTTTGCCACGACACAGGAACGCGCTTTCCTCCAACTGGTAAAATGTTCCTGCCTGGCCTGTGCATGGTTAATTCATACCCACATAAAACACTTTCCTGGTGAGTTTGCCGGGTGGCTGTCCAAAGGTGTGCATAAATATAGAAGGCAATGGTATCAACCCACTCAATGAAAGAACTCACTTGTTCAATTACGCGTTAATGCAACTACGGGAAGGGCCAAGCATCAAACGAATGCTTTAGTACTAGTGCAAAGTAAATTGAACCGGCTAAATAGACTTTTGCAATCTAGCGGATGTACAAATGTACGCTTTGCGTTGGAAGGAATGCCTTCGGAACCATCCAACTGCGCACATATCAACTCTGTTCGTTTCGACATCTGCAAGCATCCTCTGGGAGCATGCGCTACCTTGTGCAAAAAATTTCGTGAGAATTTTCGAATCTTGCATTTTAGAAATGAATCAAAGAGGATTCCATTGATAAAAGGCAACAATGTTCTAGCAACACGAATCTGGAGCCAATTAGGTTTAGTCCGAATTATAACATTTAATTAATAAGCAATAAAATGGTTTAGCAGTTGCAGAAATTGCGATGCAAAAAAGTTAAATAAGTGCAGATAAAATGCGGTGATAGTAGAATTAAAAGCAAACAAAAAACAGTCGTGTCTCTGTAACACCGCGATACACTGGATGCACACTCTAGTGTATAATGCGTTAATTAAAGGCAATGACTTCGTTTAAAATGGCTCCGAGTGTAAATTGTTTGTTCCATTTCGATTGAGTCTATCCCCATCATTAAAAGTTTCTATTCGTTACACATCCAAGGAAGTTTATCTTATCGTCTTCAGGGAAACAACAAACGTGATCGTAGATGTGGCCAATTTTGGGAACGCAAAAAGGAAATTTGCTTGAGCAAAAGACCCACTAATTGGACAGTCAGAGATTAAGATAACAGATTTTGGACAAGCTAGTGCAAATACGATGCATTTGGGAGCCAACGTGACTCATGGGTGTTTCGGCTCTCAGCGAAATGAATGACTAAGCACGACTCAAATCGAGTGGGCGAATGGGTGTATCGTCAAAATTGAATCGTCATAAGTAGAGGAAAAAATATATTTGTGCGATGAGGTGTATTAGAAAATTCAAGGAACGTCTGGCTTCTCCTCACGGTGACAACAGCCATCAAATGCTTTGAAAATGTATTCTTTTGTTGGAAAATAGAAAGACCACGTTATTAATCAACTTCTTTCCAAATCAAATTTTAATGCACTTACAGCTCTTAACAAAATGCAC
>UXSR01005561.1:40527-57195 GCA_900604375.1 Mesocestoides corti
TTTGCTATATCTGAGACGATGGAGAGATATTTGTAAATGTTACGCTTCGTCTACCATGACCAAAATGACTCAAGGTGAAGCAGGTACTGAAAAAAACTTGACTGCAAAGTCGATAAATTCTGTGTTGACTTATGTCAGAGAAAAAGCAAATACACTGGTAAGCATTCATATTATAAAGACAACTTAATATTGTCTGTACTCTCATGAACAAGCAACCAAACTCCACGTCAAAGTGGATCCAGCTTCTTCACACAGTGACACTGCAAATACAATCAAAAGAGCGAAATCCAATGAACTAAAATCGTATAATTGTCAATGACGATTTGTATTCACAGGGCCAATAGGCCTAGTGATAATACCTACAATCGAATGTTTCGCATTTAGATGCTAGGGAAGACAAGTGACTGTCTCTTCTCTTAATGAAGTCGTTCCCCGCACTACGTATCTGCAATGCTTTTCATGTTTACTAGGATGTCAAAGTCCAGTCGTTAGTGATTCCAGCGTTGCCTGGGTAATGATTGAAGTGACACAATCTGTCTGTTCACTGACAAGCTACATAGGCGCACAAGTTATCTCGTGTGAGTTTGTTCAGTTTGGATTAACGCATGAAGCCAATATTTTGACACAAACAAAAACGTGAGAGTTGTTTGGAGAAAGTGTCAGGTAGCACCTATGTGGTGCTAAATACCCCGCTCATGTGTTCACTCTGGTTGAACAGGAACGGTTCCAAATCCGAGGCATTTGATCGAGCCCATCGGTTCAATCAGAAACACACGATACCCTAATGTTTAAATTAGGTGCATATAGCCGGTCAAACATTACAACCTAACACACGCCTTTGAGAATCTGCAATTGATATGGGTAATTCGCTGGAAGCTTCAATATAAGAACTGCAAAATCCTTGTTTATTGCCTGCTCTTATTTTAAGTGATTTATGTGCTAAATAGCCTGTACTGACAAATTAACACGTGAATCAATTGCTTGTCAATGAATGACCGCTTAAACTCACGTCATCTTTGGCCATTCCTAAATGTAGCAACCGATTCATGGAACCATGGCATGGATTCACACAAATGGCCTTATTTACGTTTAAATATATCACCATGATTATCTATATGATAGTGCTTGACGTGTTAACAGAAATCATTAAGTGACGGAAGCATCCAGATCCAAGTAAACTGTTTCGAAATTCACAATGTAGAGATTTGGGAACCTTTAAATCGACACCTCAATGTCTTTCCGTATCCAGTCGAAAGTCGAAGTCCAATCGTCTGTGATTCCAGCGTTGCCAGGGTAATAATTGAAGCAGCACTGAATCTGTCTGTTCACTGCTGAGCTACATAGACACACACGTTACCTCGTGTGACTTGATTCCATTGTGCAATCCGTCAGAAAAAGGTCCATTCAACTGTCTGCATCAACAAGCTAATGTCAGGCCACCCAGCCAAAATTATGAAGTTATTCATGATAAGAAAATAATTTTTTTTAAAAAATCACAATCAACTCAAATCCTTTTCTGTTTTGGTGTCGACAAGTGACATTCCATTTCTCCATCTGTTCCCACTGACTCCATGCTTCTGCTCTCTTTCACTTCTGTGCTTACGATGGTTAGGCGTATTTAGCGCAATTTGCGTCCAAACATCCGCTTGGGCATCGCGCACCGGTGGGGGAGAGGCTGTGGGTCTAGCGTCGATGTTAGACAAAATGCCGACGTTACTTTCACTTCTAACGACTCAGCGACGGGCTGGTCCTCCGTCACAGTGACTGATTCTCGATTCATGATGCGCATTCCACGAGGTTTGTGCAGCTGCTTTGTGATTGGACGCAGGTGAACAGCCAAAACTGCTAAAAAATCATGGCCTTTTAACTGCCATGTAAATCCTAGTTAGTGCCAAGTACTGCACATGCAGTTTCTTCCTTGATTATTCACTTGGTTAGGGGCAGGAAAATATATTGAAATGAGGCAAAGCTTCGTGCAAGAATTTCGACTTTTTATGAGGCAAAACGCAGTTCACAACAGAGGCGTCACATTCCGATTTGTAAAGTCGACTATCTCGTTAATTTTTTTCCGTATAAGCCATTTCCCTCACAACCAGATGTTTTACCGACAAAATACTCTCCTATTTCCACGCTTAACCGACATTTCATTTCATTTTTGTCTATATGTGTGGATGGTAAAAGTTATATATCATTTCTGTTCTTAAGATGTGGATGTGCATTTCATAATCTGATGATTATCCAATCAAAATGTCTTTACACATAAAACTGACCACATGCACACACAGTTCTCCTTGTTGTAAGGCCATTTTTAAATAAATATAGCCTTCTAAGTAGTTTATATTGCCACATTTGTCCGGGCTTGAGAACCAAGGCATTGTGAGCGTTTTCAGTTGCATTCTCTCCTTGCCTTTCTCTCTCTGCAGAACCCCACTTAGTCAAAATGTGTTTACTTTAGTTTTTGTATTAAAACATAACAAATTATTGCTCACGATTGCGTCCAAAACAAAAAAATGACCACTATGCGGAGCTGTGGCTACTCTCTAATTGCTTTTGACACCTCGAATTGGCAAAACAAAATTTGGCCTAACTTAACATTAAAACGACAAACACAACCGTCTTTTCAACATCCAAAAAGTGATTTTCTTTCTAAGAAACGCGCTGATAAAAATCAACCATTCTGACAAGCTTAGAACGTTCAAAGGGAAAGCATTGGTGTAGCAAATAGTATTGACATTGCGCGGAACACAATCTTATTTCGGCAAATAGTGTGGTGGCGGAGCCGAGAATTCCTCTTGGCAGATCTAATCTTTGATGTTCGCCTGTTGGCGCTCAACGTTCTCAAGCATGATTTATTGGCAAATGAGGAGTTTCCTGCCTACCATCGAAATGTCAGAGTGGCACGAATTAACACAAACATTTCAGAGCTGCAAAATATCCTTCATCGTTTGCATATCGTCTTTGGCTTTATCCTTAATTCACTAGGTCGTGAGTTTAGGCATGCGGGGAAAATGATTCCCTCTTGTGCAAACAAAAGCGGCTCAGATAAGTTAAATCGTCCATGTTACAGCATCAATTCTTACAGTGGAGTAATATCTCACTTATTTGATTAGTTTTAAGAACCACTGGACCAATCACTTACGCATGCACACAAAGTAGCGTACATATATGAAAAAATCGCCCCGCAGCTTCGGTTGGGACATTTACAAGAATGCAGAATTTGAGAAAATTAGAACTGAAGTGGAAACTGAGTGATGATGAGTCAGTACTTCAATTTGTCTATTTTCGCTTCCGCTATGTATGTATGCGCCTGTGCGTGTGCGTGGTACTACATATTCGGTATTAGAATGGGCGATCGTATGTACTGCAGGTCATGGATGGCCTTTAGGTGGCTTTAAATAAGCAGGAGTTAATGGTAATACCTCTTCTGCCACAGATATTTTCTCCCTTCCCTTCACTCCTTTAGCAACATCCAAGGTAAAGAAGTAAATTCGTTATATTGAGAAGTAAAGTTTCATTTTATAAATTATCAAAGACGCTGTGTGAAAAAACCGAATAATTGTGATGAGCAACTTAATATCACAAAGTCCAACATGTGAGCACCGATGCGGAGGTAATGCTGGAGACAGTATAAACAGGCAAAGCAGAACTCCAATTGTTGCTATAGGCTGTGCCATGCATCCCGATGCGTTTGACCCCTAATCACGTTTTCAAACGTTTGAGCACCCAGAAATTGACGGCGTTGTCTGCGTTTTGGATGCAGTGTGTGTTGCTTCCAGCTCACCTAAAACGACCGCACAAAAGACCAACGTTGTCATAATCATCATTAATTTTAATGATTTAGTGTTAGCTAACGCTGGCAACTGACCTTCTTCTAGACATCAGGAATTGTCGCGAATCACTCGTGGATGTACTTTACACCTTATTGATTTCTGATTCAGTCCAAGTGAATGCATTCAGCAAACCCTCTTCGTTACTGTGTGGTGGCAATGCCGACCTCTGTTAGTGATTAAGGAAATGAAGCATGTGATTTATAATTAAAATATAGAACTGTCGGTCGTGAACGAGATTTTTTTATATTTAGGTGCAGGCTGGGGAATGGACTGGAGTCAATACGTCACTCAAGATCTAATGACATGAAGTGATGGACGACTTGAACTTATTACTGCGCATTTACAACAGCGGATGCACTAATGAGCACTCTGCGCTTCACGACCAATTTTAGCGATTGCTTCGTTAAACTAACATCTCAGCAGGTTGCCAATTACTACAAACTGTCTATCAGACTGTCAACTCAGGTTCATCTCACATCAGAGGTGAATGAAAATATATTAAGTTTAATTGTGAGGCATAGCTGCAATCTCCACCGTTTTGGCTAACTGCGAATTTGAACACGATTTTTATTGCGTCTGGGTTAGAATGAAGTAATTGCAGGGACACATTGCAAACAGGTCATGTCTTTATCCGCTAAGGGCTATATGATTTAAGATTCGCCATCTACAAAATGTCATCCAACTTCCGCTGGAAATACAAATCAAGAATATTATGATGTCAGCGTCTCTTTTTCGTGGAATTAGGCAATCACAAAGGTCATAATCCTACACAAACAGTGTGTCTCACAAACATTAAAGCACATGGCCTTCCATAGCACTGGCTATCTCCCTATAATGGCGTAATTGTTTAGACTACAGACGATGACTGAAGTCGTGGACCTGCACACTCGTGTTTTGGATTTTTCAAAGCAACACGCAAATTCTTAGCAATCCACTCAACCTATAATTTCGTTATGCAGTTTTCGCGGTCTCAGACGAAGGACTTCCCACCGGCCACCATCCAAGAAGCAATGGTGTCCAAATGACTAGCCAGTCAAGTGTTGCTCAAGTTGATTATGGTTCTACTCCTAACTTTTTTGTTAGTATTTCTAGAAAGCGTCAATTTCGCTAAACTAAACTGAAGCCTTTGAGCTTGTCGGTAAATGTGCACATCTAGGCAATCTGACATGCTTGGCTGAGTTTGTCGAAATACTTTCTGCTTGGTCAAGCGCAGCAAGACTAAGATTAACTTGGAACAATGTATCACTAAAATCACCATTTTGTAACATACAAAATGTTGCCCAATGTGCATAAATGTTTGTCGCCAGCAATGCATAAAAGGCTTGCCTACCTAAAATTCTACTCAGTTCATCCAGACCAGAGTCCTTGAAGCGTTTGGCAATTAGGTATCTTAGCTGTTGTCTAGTTGGCACATCTTGTGACGTTTACTAAATCAAGCAGACTAGAGATTTATAGAGTTAAATGCATTAACTTGAGTTCTATTCCGACGAGGCATACCACTGAGAAGAAATGCAGTCCTAGATTTAGACATCATGGCTTAATGCACCGAAATGATGGTAACGCTATTTCCGTGAGAACCATTCCTGACAGTAATTAACAATCTTTAAATGGATGTTTACCAATTACCTCAGTATATCCTTACTTTAGAATGTCTACTAAGCACGAATATGCGCCAAATTAAAGCAAAGGCATATTTGTTGGTGCCTGGCTGCATGCAGGCATAAATGGGCGATGATGAAGTTTACCTTCTTCCTTCACACCATTTACTTTCCTTCCGTCGAATCAGAAATCAGAATTGCTTTTATAGGCTGGACTAAAGAACCCCTTATCAGCGTGTTCAAATAAATTCGTCAAACTAAATTTAGCTTATACGACGTGTTGTAAAATGCTAACAATCACGAACAGCGACCTTGAATTAACCAAGATTGCAACTGGAATCCATTTAAATTCAGCCACATTCGCTCGTCATTTTAACTACCCATATTGTAGTGGAAGAAGTAACAATAGTTGATGCCACAAGTGTGGCCTCGAGCAAAAAACACTAGGTTTCAATGTCGATCAAGCTTAAAACTTGGTGCACCGTAACAATGAGCGAAGATAGAGGATGCAGACAAATGCAGGCAGGAAATCGTAAGGAGCTATTTGTGAGGTGGAATATGTCATCAGGTACAACTAAATATATCTGCATGCTCTAGGTAAACGCGTTCATTTGCATCGCTCAAAACACACTGAAAAGTTTTGCAAAACAATTAAAAGTTGTGTGATAAAATGTTCTTTTTAAACAAGCTCAAATTATCTCGTTTATATGAGTCAGACTAAGCTGAAACGTTACTGCTCGTCACTACAATTCTACTAACATGAAAGAGATTAGGGAACAGCATTCATGATTGCATAGGGGGGCCTGTTTATATGGCTGTCAAAAATACACTGTGCCACGACTTGTGTACACTCAACAAACAGCCTCACATTGCCACCAATTAGCTACTCAGTGATAATGAATTTCAGCGTATTATGTTTCAGGTGCCATGTAATTTAAAGACCTTCAACAAAAACGCCATTAGAGGGTACTTACTTCTCTGGCGACGAACTACCTCAAGCAATTCGGACATAATTGCATGCAAGGAAGTAACAAAACGCTCAGCATGTTTATTGCACCGCATTCGAACACAATGTGCGTCTGTAAACCGTTTGATATAAGCAGAAGAAAGTGTTTTTAATGAATTCCACGACACGGCCAGATGACGTTGAACACGATAACCATGAAAAAATTCAGACATCTGGGTTGACCTGTCTTCGCCCACATAGCAGTAAGGTGTCCAATATTCAAAATAAACGCACAACAATAGATAATATTGTCAGATCCTTCATATTGACACCATTGCTTCAACAAACATTAAAGAGTGGTAAAAAGCAAATTTGAGGCCCGAAATTACGATTGAGAAATAAGAAATAACGCCGATCACGACTGCAAAAAAAATAAAACGATGGCGGTTCAAAATTGAACGAATTACCCGTGCATGCTCATTAAAATCAATCATGTGATCGGCAAAGGTTGCACGAACCGAGTAGTACCCCTCTCACAAATTGCGCGCAAGCGGTATATTTTGCGAAATTATAATGCATGACTCCATGTTTTTGCCGAATTTCAGAAAAATCATGCTGTTTTGCTATCAGTAATCAAATTTAATTTACTAGAACCATATTGGGGATCCAGGATCCCACAAGATGGTTCATTACCACCTTCGTTCATAGTTTACACTCATGCCATATTTCAAACACTCTTACCTATGATAGCCTAATGACAGCCCCATCAGTCAAACTGGGATTAAGGCCACCACTAACTTAGATATGTGTTAAAAATGACAAATCTCTGAGCCATTGGTTGAGACTACTCAGGAAAATAAACTCATATTCATATACAGTGGGACCTCGAAGTCTAGTCGTTTGCGATTCCAGCGTTGTTAGTCAACCACCGTGGGTAATGATTGAAGCGACACTAAAACTGTCTGTTCATTGCCCAGATACATAGACACACAAGTTATCTCGTGTGAGTTGGTTCAATTTGGATCAATGCATGAAGCCAATATTTTGACACAAACAAAAACGTGAGAGTTGTTTGGAGAAAGTGTCAGCTAGCACCCAGGTGGTGCTAAATATATCGCTCGTCTGTTCACGCTGGTTGAACTGTAACGGTTCCAAACCCACGGTTGCAATGTATCGTCAGTTACAACTTAATATGTCTGCCTGCACTAGGTGAACGCAATTTTCTACATCGTTCGAAATACATTAAAACCTTTTGCAAAGCAACTAAAATGTGTGTGATCATGTATCGGTCTTAACCAAGCTCAAATTATCTCGTTTATGTGTGTCACATCAAACTGAGACGTTACTGATCGCCACTCCCATTCTACTAAGATGTAAGAGCTTAGGACACCGTGGACGTGATTGCGTAGAGGGGCCTGTTTATATTGCTGTCACGAATACAATGTGTCACGACTTGCGTACACTCAACAACCAGCCTCACATTACCACCAATTAGCTTCTTATTGGTTGTGCAATAAGTTTCAAGTGTCTTGTAAGTTAAAGGCCCACAACACCAACGCCACTAGAGGGTACTCCTTTCTCTGACTACGAACCACCTTTAGCAGTTTGGACGTTACTGCATGCGAGGAAGTAACAAACGCTCAGCATGGTTACTGCACCACAATTTTATAAATAAGCGTTCATAAAACGTTTGATATAAGCCAACGGAAGCATTTGTAATGGATTGCACGATATGGCCAGGTGACGTTGAACATGCCAGCCAAGACATCTGTGGTTGCCTATCTTCACCCATAAATAAATGACATCTACCAGCCTGTGCGATTGGGTGAATTTGCTTGTGTAGGACAATATTATTTTAAGAAAGAAACATTCAAATTTTGCCATAAGACGTTTGTGGTAAGCTACGAAAAACTGAACAGAGGTCGCTGGCTGTTCTTCGTATGCAACTTTTATCGTATCATATGCCTTCATCACTTAGCGAACTTGCATATTTGCAATTTTTGTAGAAACAAAACGGCATGCGAGTTTCTAAGAAGTCAATCAAAATAAAAGATCAAGTGTCTTTTAGCATTTACACAACTTAGAAATAAAATAGCACAATAGACGTCTGACAAAATGCTTAGGAATGAATGGTGGGGGCTATTAAAGAACAGTTGTTAAAAGAGACTGATATTCGTAAACAAGAATTGCAAAGACCCCAAGCCGACGATTCCACATTAATCAATCAGACAAAGCTTTGGTATTTTTAACAGTCACATCCATATCAGTGATTGCAAAGCAAACACAGATCCAGCTTACACCAAACCAATGTAGTGTAGTGTTGATAAAAGAATGTCTACATCTCTGATAATGCCAACTACCAGTTAATCCAAGCGTATGTACAATTTTTGTCAAATGTGCTACATTCAAATAGCACACTGTGTCCTTTCAAAGTTACACCCACTTGGAGTACCCAAGTGGGCGCAAGATTTGACAATCCCCTGCAGATTTCACCACTCCGACGGCGCTGTCCCACATCGTCACATTCTGCAATCAGTCTTCTTCCACCCATTTTCGAAAAGACCAGTAACCACGGCTGAAGTTGTGCTCAAAGTCACTGAACGATTCTGTGCCCACGGAGTCAACGAATTCGAGATGCATTCGAGTTGCAATTAGGGTTATTCATCACTGCATTTCAGTCAAATACAAAGCACGTGTCATTTGGCTGATCGATCGTTGTCAGGCAACCTCGTGATTCCCATCGACGCCTGTGTCAGTTGAATCAACCACACTGCTGAATACATCTGCCCCAAAAATTGCAACAGCGGCAGCACAACAACACAAATGTACTTCCTTTGGTTGCTTTACTGTGGCCGTTTTCATGTTATGCTGAAAAGCACTACTGAAGTGGTTGCCATCTTTAACGCAATCCCACCTCTCAAATGAGAAATCAGGACTCGTCATCAATGTGTGCAAGTAAATTTTTCAAATTGAACTTATATTCTACAACGTGTGGCAAAATGCCAGCAATCACAAACAGCTACTTTGAATCAACCAAGCTTTTGAAATGAATGCAGCTGGAATCTATTTAAATGCAATCGATTGTCGAGACACAATCGTAATGGGTGCGATGGCAATGTAATTGATGCCACCACTGTGAACTCAGGCAATGAAACCCACACATTTTCTGCAATTTGCATACCACAAAGAAGCCTCTAATAACCCACGCTGACACGATCTCAAGCAATCCAAGTTAGGTTGTGTGCGAATGAGCGCAGATGTTCTTCTAAGATCTGCCATGTTAATGCACTTGAGTTTGTGCATGCTTGGAAATAACACTAGCATGACCAGCACCAATGTCAGCACAGCCGTGATGTCGTCATTGTCGCCGTGGTCGTCGAAACACCAGCTAGCGTGACCAGTGGCAAGGAGGACGCCTGGTTCGCACGCATCTCCACTTCTACTTCCATCAACCCATCCATCCACCTGGATTACCTACTGCACCACCACTAACAAGTCTACGTCAGTCACCCGGGCCCAAATTACCATGCCATTCATGACAAAAATAATTTTATTTACGAAATAATTGGCTACGTATCCTTTTAAGCTTGGGTTTTGATTTTTCTCTCCCGTTCAATTCCACTAATTTTTCATCAACGGTATCCCCATTCTGTTCTGTGGCTGCTTTTTCTGCATTCATGCGCTTTTGAATTTCTGGCACACTTGACGAAGCGGCCTCTGGGGCAGTGTGCGTATGGGGAGAAGTGGGGGGACTTGTGTCGCTCTCAGACAATAACTCCGTGTCACTCTCATTTATGCGCACACCAAAACGTAATGTCGACTCTCCTATAGTCTTATCCGGAGAAGAATCGGGAGTTGATGTCATTAATGGCGTGAGAATTGAAAAAAACTCAATCTTCACCTCTAACTCTTCGGCTGTAAGCTCTGCCTCTGTCATGCTGACTGATTCCCGATTAACGATGCGTAGTCTTAAAAGGTTTGTGCAGCTGGCATGTGATTGGTCACAAGCTAGCATTGTTCGTATTGCGCTGGATTCCGTGGCAGTGGATAATGTGCGAATATAACTGAGGTGCGACATATGTTAAAGGCGTATAAATATAACTGTGCTTTTACGGGTGCGAGAATAGAGACAGAATATTTTAGAATATCGACTTCGTTAATGCTGACAAGTTCCTTCTCTAGGGGTTTACAAGCCAATACTTGAATTTTGAGTCTACTGTTCATCACAACAATCATGCATGGAATACTTAGGCGGTGATTGGTTGATTGGTCTTGTCTCATTATACTGGACTTCTTCTGGGCATTTTATCACAGCGATTTTGAAGTGAAGATGGTTTATTTGAACTAAATGCCTCTTCATGCCAAATATCTAATCAACTAATGGGGTTTATCTTTAGATTTAAGTAGTTAGTTTTAATTAAGGCCGTTCACTGATACTCCAGTATGACCGCACAATTTAATAAGTGCGTGGTAAGGAGATATTTTTGTGCAGATATACGTTTCGTAGACTCAATTTACTTGTATTGGCTGGCTGATTGCAATATTGAAGCGTGGAATTCAGTGTCTGTGAGTTAAGGGGCTGCCAGTTTAGTTATGTCCATCAAGCCCAATTTCGAAAACTGGACTTCAGCGACAACTTGAAGACAACTTAAGCTCGCTTATGCAGACGACAACATGAGGCGCTAGTTTATGTGTACTCTGAATAATTTGAATGTGGAACAGCCCATTAAGTCAGTATTTCAAAAGCGAAAATGTGCGCATCGCTTAATGGGACGATCATCAGCTCAAGTGTGTTTTACTGCACCACTTAATGATGCAATTTTAACGAATAATGTCCATATTTGAAGTGAAAATGACAAAACAACCATAAACCTGGGCTGCGTAGATTTTTTCACTAGCAACCACATCCAGGTCCTTGGTGATGTTATCTCTAGCAGCAAGTAATAGGTGGTTTTATTAATTTTCCAAATGAATTGGCATTCTAAACAGTATGAGCAGTCAACACATTTAGTTGACGCTTGAGGTTATTGCTTAGTCAACCCAGTTATAATCACTTGTGTAATAAAAGACACAGCTTGGTTAGTGTTTTTTATTGAACAAATAGGCTTGAACCGATAAATTATATCTACCGCCGTCGAAGTTTAAACCTCGTGAGTGGACGAGCTCTCCAATTATCACCATCTAGATGACTGCAATATTATTTGAGCGGGTAACTGTCGAGTCGGGCTAAGATGCGTTTTGACGTGCTAATGTGGGAGACAGAAGAACAAAACATGTCAACAAGAGTCTAGTAATCCGAAATTTGTGTCCTATTAACGCGTGCACTAAATGTGCACCTGAATGCAGGCTGGCAAAATTAGTGATGTGGAGGGAATGCAAGAAGTCTGTCGCATTGTTGGCTGGCTTTTTTCCAGTGAGTTTGAGTTGTGCATCAAGGTACCACATCACAGCTCCTCTATTCTTCTGTTTCATTGGTTATGAATTGCCGAGATTCAGTAAATACAAGATAATAAGAAATTGGTGAGTAGATTGTTTGTAATTTCCAAAGTAGTAAACCACACAACCATACCTAAGGCGTAATCACACTGCATAATTGGAGATTCTGATGCTACCTGCTATAAGAAAGGGAAAATCCACTTCGTTTGCAAAGACTGGTTCTGTAGTGAAAAAGAACTTTGGGACCGATAACATCCACTTGGCTATTTGCAAGATATTTTTTTTAATTCCAACAGAATATTGATGTTAAACATCAATTACTGTCAGTTTGCGACCAACTGAGAGGCATCGATTCTGCATTTTCGTAGCACAGTACATCAAACATATATCGAACACTATTAAGTTTGTAAAGTATCCTTCTCCAGTCCCAATATTTATGTTTTCTCTGTAAAAATTGTGCCAATTTCTGTCACATTTCAGTGACTTTTAGTGAGCCAGAGAACTAAGCTTTCTTTTGAATGCTCTAAGCTTGGAAACGTTTTTTTGCTATAAGCAGTGTTACATCATTTAGAATAATATCACAATACAACTTATTCCACGCATTGCATATCGTGTCTGCACGCTAACCAGAATCAATAACACTGATTCATCTTTTATGCGTAAACTATCAGTTGACATCAATAATACACAGTCATGATTGCAGAGCAATCCTCAATCGATGACTGTGTTTTCCGCCCTTAAATTTGCGAATGGATGTTTAAGGAACCACAGCATTTACCTTCATAACGAGCGCATATAAGACATAGTGGCGAGGCATTTGTGAGGTGCAATGCGTCATTAGTTCCAACCAAATTTACCTACACGCTCTGGTTGACCGCATTCGTGTGCATGGTTGAAATCGCATTCAAACGTTTTGTGACATAACTAAAATTTGTTTGGCAAAATGCCTTTAAATGTAGGCTTAAGTTATCCGTGTACGTGTGTCACTTAAGCTAAGACGTCAGTGCCCGCCACACCTATTATGCTGACACGTGAGAGATCAGGAAACCTCAAAAATGAAGACATAGAACTGCCTCGCAAACGTTGAGGAGTCTGCCCAGAGGGCTGTCGGGAATTCACTTAATCACGAGTTGCGTACACTCAACAATCAGCTCCGCATTACTACAAATTAGCTTATTATTGACAATGCCTTTCTGGATATTAAGTTTCAGGTGACCTGTAATTTAAAGGCCCATAACACCAACGTCACTAGAGGGTACTTCCTTCACTGGCAACGAACTATCTCAAGCGATTCGGACATTATTGCATGCAAGAAAGTTACAAAACGCTCAGCAGGGTTACTGCACCGCATTTTTACAAAATATGCGCCTGTAAGTCCCTTGATCCAAGCCAACGGAGGAGTATGTAATGGATTGCAAAATATGGTCAGATGACGTTCAACATGCAAGCCATGTAAAAATTCGGACATCTGCGTTAACCTGTCTTCGGTCACAAAGAAGTAAGATATCCAAAAGCCAAAATGACTGTGTAGCAGTAGACAAACATTAAAGCGCGGTTCAAAAGCAAATTTGCGGCTCGAACTTACGATTGTGAAATAAGAAGTGACTTCAATCGCGATTGCGAAAAAAAAACAAAAAGAAGACAACGATTTAAAGTTAAACGAATCACCCAAAGCACCTACATGCATCTCCATTAAAATTGATCATGCGATCGCTAAATTTTGCAGACACCGAGTAGTACCCTGCCCACAAATTTCGTGCAAGTGGTATTTTTTGGAAAATTATAACGTATGACTCTATGATTTTGCCACATTTAAAAAAAATCAAGTTAATTTGAAAGCAGTAATTAATTTAAATTGTCAGAACCATATTGGGGATCCAGGATTCCACAAGATGGCACATTGCCACCTTTTTTATAGCTTTTTCTTTAAGCCTTATTTCAAACACTCTCATCCATGGCAGTCTAATGACAGCCTTATCAGTCAAACTGGGATTAAGGCCACCGCAAACTTAGATAGGTGTTAAAAATGACAAATCACTCAGCCATTGGTTGAGACTACTCAGGAAAAAACATTCATATTTAGTTGGAACTCGAAGTCCAGTCGTTTGCGATTCCAGTGTTGTTAGTCAACCACCGTGGGTAACGATTGAAGTGACACTAAAACTGTCTATTCATTGCCCAGCTACATAGACACACAAGTTACCTCGTGTGAGTTGGTTCAGTTTGGATTAACGCATGACGCCAATATTTTGACACAAACAAAAACGTGAGAGTTGTTTGGAGAAAGTGTCAGCTAGCACCCAGATGGTGCTAAATATATCGCTCGTGAGTTCACGCTGGTTGAACTGTAACGGTTCCAAATACAAGGCTTTGAATCGAGCCCATCTGTTCAATCGGAAAGACACGATGCTGTGTCTTCCACTGTACAAACAGTCAGAAAGGGCCCAAACAACTGTCTGCATCAACGAAATAACAAAGAATCTACTGCATTTTCACTTCTTCCTCGGCTGCGTGAAGCAGCAGCAACACACCACACCTTCAAGATATTTCGCGCCTCAGTTTATTTCGCACGATTCGATGACATGGACATTCAATGAACCAAAATTGTGCAGTTAAAATAATGCGAATCCATTCATATTCAGTCGATTGTCCGACTAATGGTTTGTGATACCGTCATTTTAATTACCTACGTTGCAGTGGATGTGGTGGCAATGTAGTTAGTGCCACAAATGTGTACTCAGGCGATGAAACCGACACATTCGATGCAATTTGCACGCCACTTAGTAGCATGTAATGACCCACGACGAAAAGCGAAAAAAAGAGCGCCTACACGATCTCAAGCCATCCAGGTCATCTTGTGTGCGAATGAGCGCGGAAGTTCCTCTAAGATCTGCCATATTAATGCGCCTGAGTTTGTCCATGCTTGGTAGTAGTACTAGCTCGAGTGTGAATGAAGGAGCCGGAGCAGCTCCAATGTCAGCACAACCGAGATGTCGTCGTGGTCGTCGAAACACCAGCCAGTGTAAGCAGTGGCGAGGAGGACGCCTGGTTCTCACGCATCGCCACTTCCACTTTCACTAAAACATTCATCTACCTGAATTACCACCTGCACCACCACCGACAAGTCCACGTCAGTCCACCCAACCCAAATTATAACGCTATTCATGAAGAGATTAATAATTTTATTCACGATAAAATTGGCGGCGCATCCTCTTCTGTTTGGTTGTCGACAAGTGGCCTTCCATTTCTCCATTTGTTCCAATTGATTCCATGCTTTCGTCCTCTTCTGCGCTTTCTTTATCGTCCACCTCCATCTTCTGGTCTCTTGGGGCTGCGCTTTCATTTCAGGCGTAATTTGTGTCGAAAGATCCGCCTGGGCATCGCGCAATGGTGGGTGAGAGGTTGTGTGTCTAGCGTCGGTGTCAGACATAACATCAGCGTCAATTTCTGCCTGACACATATCATGAGGTAAGACGGTTTCTCCGAAGGTTTGGTTCGGCGAATCAAGTGGAGTAGAAGAGGGACTTGGTGACAGGGTCATTCGAAATTCCATCTCCACCCCTAACGACTCAGCGATGTGCTTGGCATCCATCATGTTGACTAATTCCCGATTAATGATATGCATTTAAACGAGGTCTGTGTAGCTTGCTCGTGGTTGGGTTCGAATTTCGCGTTATCGGATCATGCGAAATAAAGTGAGGTGCGAAATATCTTGAAGGTGTGATGCGTAACTGCTGCTTCACGCAGCCGAGGAAGAAGTGAAAATGCAGTAGATTCTTTGTTATTTCGTTGATGCCGACAATGGTTTGGGCCTTTTCTGACTGTTTGCACAATGGAAGACACCATCGTGTGTTTCTGATTAAACCGATGGGCTCGATTCAAAGCCTTGTATTCGGAACCGTTGCCGTTCAACCAGCGTGAACAGACGAGCGGTGTATTTAGCACCACCTGGGTGCTACCTGACACTTCCTCCAAAAATCTCTCACTTTTTTGTGTGAGTGTGTCAAAATATTGGCTTCATGCGTTAATCCAAACTGAACAAACTCACACGAGATAACTTGTGTGCTTGTCAATGAACAGTGTCGCTTCAATCATTACCCAGGCAGCGCTGGAATCACAAACGATTGGCCTCCGACGGCCTAGTGAACATGATAAGCATTGCATGTAAGTAGTGCGCGGGATGAAGTCATTGTGAGAAGAGACATATACCTGTCTTCCTCAGCATCCAAATACCGAACATTCGATTGGAGGTATTTTCACTACACCTACTGGCGCTGTGAATGAAAATCGTCACAATTATATCATTCGACTTTATTAAGTTTAGCCGTTTTGATTGTATTCGTCGTGTCACTGTGTGCAGAACCGGGATCCAATTTGACGAATTTACTGCCAGACGTGGCGTTTGGCTGTCTGTTCATGAGTGTACAGACAATGTTAGATTTTCTGCATAATATGCATTCTTACCTGTGTATTTGCTTTTTTTCTCTGAAATATGTCAACACAGTACTTTCTTCAGGCCTTCCATTCACTTTAAGTCATTTTGGTCATGGAAGACGAAGCGTAACATTTACAAATATCTCCATCGTCTAAAATATAGCAACCGTTCTAGTCGCCAAAATCGAGCGTGTAATTCACTTTTCTGTCTGTTTTTTTTGCCTTTTTAACTGGTGCATTTTGTTAAGAGCTGTAAGTGCATTAAAATTTGATTTGGAAAGAAGTTGATTAATAACGTGGTCTTTCTATTTTCTAACAAAAGAATAAATTTTCAAAGCATCTGTTGGCTGTTGTCACCGTGAGGAGAAGCCAGACGTTCCTTGAATTTTCTAATACACCTCATCGCACAAATATATTTTTTCCT